>OZ005680.1:3205864-3487546 GCA_963930675.1 Gnaphalium uliginosum | reverse complement strand
CGTAAACTAGATAAAAAATAATTTATTTATTTAGTTTTATCAAATATCTCATTTTAAACGACTAGTTTAATACCCGTAAAATCTGCATAATAATATTAATTTATATTTTACGAATATAATAAATATTTTTGTGACTGTGGATTAGAGTCATCCAAATTTGTACAACCTTTTAAATTATTACAACCACTTATTTCTTAAAATAAGTTATATGCAATTAACAATTTCATTTTCATTTTCATTTGTATCGATTCCAACCAAGTGCGTGTTGAAAAATAAGTTTTTGAGGGGCGACTGCATTTTGAAGGGCATACGATCTCAAACGTTGATTTCTATGATCAACAACACGGATTCGATATATCTTAACAACACTTAGTGGCGGATTCAGAATCTGTGGTGACCCGTAGCAGGGGTATCTTAATTTTTGTTAACCCATAGCACAAAGAAGAAATGCACCAAAAAAATCAACTTTTTATATGAATTTTACATTGCGTATAGCGAAAGGACCCGTAGCGACTGCTACCCCTAACTTCTATATGGCTTCACCCTAGACAACACTGCATTTTACGTAAAATGCATAGTGTGAACGTAAAAATACAATGTTGTGAATTTGGGTTGTTGATCACGTAAATCAATGAACGGGATCGATCGTCCATCCCTTTTTACACTCAAAATGCAGATCTTCATCTGATCCCACCCTTTAATTCTAACAAAACTAACGGTATAAACAATATTTAAATCTTGAATGGCAATTTCAATTGTCATTTAGATGCAATATTGAATCCTAAAAGAAATTTATATAAAAATTGATTTACATTTAATTATTATTTAATTCACTTTGATGTATTAAAGTTGAACACTTTTTTATGAATCTACATCTATAAATTATCTCTAAAGTATAATAATGAGAGCGAAATTGATTTATACTCATATTTTTTGTCATAATAATCCTCCTAATAACACGAAGACATGTGTCATTCGTTAATTATCTTTTCATACCATTAACCTTAATCTTTCAATGTTTTACCATCTAATTGTTAGGATGATTAATAGTAGAGTGTTTTAGGATGTTATATTATTACTCTAATGAGAAACGCTTAAACATTACCTCAATTTTTAATATTCACCAAAATAAGTGTACTCGTTAGAAGTTGCAAACAAATCGAGGTTTTATCAAGCAACTCGGGCTCGACTTGATCTTGAGCTCGATCAAGTATAGATTTTATCGAGTTTGAACCAAGCTCTAGCTTCAAAATCGAGTTTAAAATATATATCGAGTTGAACTCGAGGTTTTAAGAGCTCGGGTCGAGCTATAATCGAGCTTTAGTTAATACGTCTATGCATGTTCAAATATAATATGTAATTTTGCATCTACAAATGATATTAACACTATATTTTAATATTTGTTAGATCATTTTTAATGTATGATTTTTGGTATTGATTTCTTTTTAAAGGTGGATTATATTAATCATGACTGTAAAAAGTTACACGAATTCACAAGTGCAACAAGACAGACCTTGCTCATCTCATTCAACCAGAAATCTATGATATACAATTAACTACAAACATTACACTATATGCTATATCCAATTATTACATGTAGCACCTTATGACCCAAATCAAACAAACACATTTAAAGTAAGTTTTTTATTTTTAATTAATTGTTTGCGATTCACCGGATCTTGCCTCTTTCGAAAAAGTCACTAAAAAATAAAGATATGCACTAATTTATTTATTATTTAAATTTAATTTAATAATATTTAATTTATTTAATAATTTAATAACGCGTTGATCTAGTCGCCACGCCCCAGGAGAGCTGATTTTGCTAAAACTCGAGCAGTTTCTTGAAAACTCGCTTCGTAAAGTAGTCTCATTTTTCATGCCTAACAAGTTAAGGATTATCAACTTCTAAGCAGATTAATTTATTTTTAAGTTAATACGAGATAAGATTGAGTATTAAAAATTATTTTTATATAAAAATTTGAGTTATTTGAGCCGAACTCGCGATATCATGAAACATTTTCGAGCCGAACTCGGGCATTTATGGTAACTACCGAGTCGCGCTCAAACTTATCCCAAATTAATCGAGCCGATTTTGATCGGCCAGGGGCGGAGCCATGTAAAAGGTAGGGTATCAATTGTTATGGGTCCATTCGTTATATGTAGTGTTAATTTTTTATAAAAAAATCCATTATTAGTTATTTTATTTATTTGTGTTGCGGTTTCACAAAAATATATTACCGATATTACAAATCCCTCAATTGCTCGAATCGATTAAAATTCTAGTTGGCTCGTCTCAATTATATTAGAGGGCTAGGTTAGTTGGTCCAAACCCGATTGTGAGTTTAGGGTCCATTAGATTTTTAGGGTTAAGATTATGTAGCTTGTTCCTTAAGTTATAATCTATTATAAATAGTTATCCTATGTTATCACAATGATAACTCAATCAATAATATTATTATTCGTAGTTTAACATGGTATCAGAGCTAGAGTTCTAAAAAGAAAAGAAAAAACGATCAAGAAGAAACATCATCCTCTGGCCGTTAGCTAAATGCTAGCGGGCCGGAGGGATATATCCACTGTTTTTTTTATGTTCGTAAGTTATTCTCTCTTTTGTAATAGATTTCTGATTTTTGTTTTCGTTGAAGTAACAGTAACACAAACTTCATTAATCTCTTTTATTCCTTTTTTTCTTGAAAGTGCAAATCTTAGAAATGGTTGTTGACCGCCTCATCCAAAACAACCGTCTACATAAATTCAACATTGTTGTCCACAACAAGTCTTAGCCTTCATTCATTTCGAATTTTTCTTCTTTTTTTTGGTCTACCTCTTCTTGATTTTTGTTACAATGGTGCTTTTTAAAGATAAAAGATCACAATTTAATTAGCTATTATAATCCTTCTCATATCCAGTTCTCTTGCTATTAAAATAATAATAATAATAATAAATTTATTATTCTCGGATCACTGCCTACACTCTAGTGATTAAGAGGGAGCCAGATCTATTAATTTTCTATCGCTTATTGTAGTCTTTTAAATTAGTCTTTTCTTTTTATCTTATAAACCCTAGCCTACAAAACCCTATCCGTCAATATTGATTTAGCCATTAATCAACTAATATTGTCTCTGACATAAATCTTTATTTTAACACCGGAGATCAGTGTTGTCTTCGCATATAGTTGATCAAAAATTGGCGCTCCTACCTAGGCAAAGCAAGCCATGACGTAGAAAAAAAAACGTTACAGAAAGGAGGAAGTCGTCAAACAGTATACAACTTTGCAGCCAAATACAACTTTATCTTCATTCAAGTTTGTTCCAGTTTACAAAATCAAAAGAAGAAAAGAAAAGCAAAAGAAAAAGAGCCTTCAACATTCGTTCCAGTTTGTTCGTCTGAAAGCCTCCCGTTCAAACTGCGAGAGAATATTAGAGGGCTAGGTTAGTTGGTCCAAACTCGATTGTAAGTTTAGGATCCATTAAAATTTTATGATTAAGATTATATAACTTGTTCACTAAGTTATAATATATTATAAATAGTTATCCTATATAATCACAATAACTCAATCAAGTTTAACATACTAGATGTACTCGCTACGAATCGTACGATTAAGAAAATAAGGGGGGGGGAAATACAAATCGATTAATGAATGAATAGGCGGCGACAAAAATTTTCTAGATTTCGGGTAAACTTGGAAAATTAATAAAGAAAAAGTATAAAAAAAAAAAAAAAAAGAGTTGGAAATACGAAAAGGGGAAATCAAGAGAGAAATAATCGGAGAAATTAATGATTGAATGAATGAGCAATAATCCGCCTTCATTGGTTTCACTTGCAATTGATGCAACTCTTTTCAATCTTCACAACATCTCAGATCTCTCTTTTCTTCCTGATCATATTCTCATCGATCTTTTTCTGGTATAATCATTTCTCGCCCCTTTAAAAGAAAAATATGTTTAAAGATGTTATTTATTTTTTTTCTTGTAATTTGATTTGTTTTAATTGATTTATGTATTATGTATTTAGAAAAATTGTTTTTTTTTTATAAGGTCACATTTGATTGAATGTTAGGGTTTGTTATGTGTGCAAAATGCAATAATTAGAAAAAAATGATTTTTGAAGAAGCAGGATTCTGTTCTGCAAAAATCGTAATCCAAATAATTTGTCAATCAATCAGTTATTGTGGAAAAGATGGAAATAATTGTGTTGTGTGATCCGAGAATTGATCGTAAGATAATGGGTTGTGATTATTGTGACTTGAAGAATTGAATTATTTGTTGGTTAATCTGATTATATGGTGCTCAAAATTCAAGATAGCATTGGATATATCGATCCATGGGTACCGTTTGCTCCATATTGGTTACATTAAGTCGACTAGCGTTTGTCCTGGGCTTATCGGCTTATTGAAATTTGAAAAGGCCAATAAGCTCATTATAAATTTATAACGGGTCATGAGCTTATCAACTTTAGCTTATGGCTTATTGAAACATGTAAGCTCATAAGCCAGGAAAATGAGTTTGTAATATTTTTCAAATTTCAATTTCAACAAGCCAATAAGCCCAGAAATAAGCTAAACCTAACACTGTCTAAAATAAATCAGAAAATAATAATTATAGTCATGTTTTTGCAAACAGTCTAAACTCTCACAGATTTTGGGTTAATGTTATTTGGGTACATGTATTTTTATGACATATCAATTTTAGGGATCCTAATGAGTAGATAAAGCAAAAGATAGAATGTTGGGTCGCTTACATATGATTTAAGAAGTCTTCTGTAGGTATTTGTCAAGTATCATATATACTTTTTAAGAAAGGGATTGATTTGTATGACCTAAAGTTTGTGTGTGCACTATACCATATGCTCTTTACCTGTATCCCGTGTTCTTTCTGTCAGTAAAGAGTGGATATAATAATCTTTTGACCCAAATCAGTACCTCAACCTTTTGGAATGTTGATTATGGATTAATGGGTATTTTCCTTATACATAAACTTTTTAGAAAGGGAAATGTTGCAAATTTTGTTAGATATCTTGAAATTGCAATTTTCAAAGGACGTAAAGTATGATAGATGAAACCATATTGTGGAAGCTTATGTCCTTTCTGTAAAGATGTTATTCTCTATGTGGCTGATGTTATTCCTTATTTGCCAGAGAACCATTAAGGCTGGGAAACTAACCCCGAGGATTTTGAAGATTTTTGTCGCAACTGGGAAGGAAGAAGTTATTTCTTTGATCCAAGCTCTTAATATCCAGCTTATTTTGACCCCTGTCCTCCCCACCAGTAAGTTATGATCTGGTGATTTTGACAATTTACTTATAAATGTGTTGATATGTGTTATGTTTTTATCTTTAAGGGTAAAACCGGTCGTAGTAAACAATTAGGGAACAGCAAAATGGATCTATTCATTGGACAAGTATCGGTAAACTAGAATTTTTGTAATCTTAGCTGACAAACAAATTTTATATAGTAAAATAAATACTCATCGGGCAAAAAGTGTTTGGATCAACCTGACCGACCCGTACGTAAGACTATCCATTTCAAGACGTTACCCAACCATGCTGACCGACCATTTTTCCACCTCTAGTTTCAATGATCCTATTTGTCTCCTTGTAGTAGAGATGATCTTTTATAACTTTTGAAACATATATGGCAGAATGCTCGGACAAGTTCTAAAGCAAAACATTGCTTGAGCTCATTCAAACTATTATTCAGGTGCAAAAAAAGAAGCTGTAATTGATTTTTTATTTAATTATCTTGTCCTGGATTTATCACAGTATGTCGCAACTAACCATTGATAGCAATGAAGTCGATATTGTGATTGCTGCTTTCCATTCTGATCTCACCTCCTTCTTGGAGGGATGGAGGCCCATATTTTCCCGATTCCATTTGATAATTGTCCAAGATCCCGACCTTAAAGAAGAACTCAAAATACCAAAAGGCTTCAACTTTGACGTCTACACCAAATCAGACATAGAAAAATTTGTTGCTTCTTCTTCCAATGCCGCCATGTTTTCTGGATATTCGTGTCGCTATTTCGGCTATCTTGTTTCCAAAAAAAAGTACATAATATCAATTGATGATGACTGCAGTCCCACTAAGGACAACAATGGTGATATGGTGGACATAGTCACCCAACACATCACCAACCTTAAAACACCCGCAACTCCTTTATTTTTCAACACGCTTTATGATCCGTATAGAAAAGGAGCTGACTTTGTTCGTGGGTACCCGTTTAGTTTACGAAGTGGGGTCCCTTGTGTCCTCTCGTGCGGATTATGGCTTAATTTAGCAGACTATGATGCACCCACACAAGCTTTAAAACCGGAACTTAGAAACTCACGATATGTTGATGCAGTTATGACTGTACCCAAGAATTCAATGATGCCCATGAGCGGTGTCAACATAGCATTTGACCGTGAAGTTGTGGGTCCTGCGATTTTGCCAGCTTTGAAACTGGCAAAAGAAGGCAAGTTTAGGTGGGAAACGATGGAAGACATATGGTGTGGGCTCGTGGTGAAAGTAGTGTGTGATCACTTGCAATTAGGTGTGAAAACGGGAATCCCGTATGTGTGGAGAAACGAAAGAGGGAGTGCGATTGATAGTTTGAAAAAAGAATGGCAAGGGGTTAAGTTGATGGAGGAATTGGTTCCGTTTTTTCAAACATTGAAGTTATCTTCTGATGCAGTTACAGCAGAAGCTTGTGTGACAGAAATGGCTGCCGCTATAGAAAAGGGGATGGGAGGGTCACATCCGGAGCTTGCTAATGCCGCTGATAACATGGTGGAATGGGTGAAGATTAGGAAGGAAGTTGAGTCTCGGGTTTTGGGTTGAGTTGATATGGTCTATATATATGCATATTGGTGATCAGTTTCATTTCTGAAAGTGAATCAATAGGTGGGACTATTTGGAAATAAATAGTGTACTTTTTGTTGCTTTGTTATTGTTATGATTTATTGATTTACACTTTGATGTTTTAACAAGTACGGAGTATATCTTTTGGTTATTTGTTTTTGGTAATTTTTAATGTTAGTCATATGGTGGACATTAGATTTAACTTCTATCAATTTCGCAAAAGTGATTGATTTCATTCATCACCAGTTTTTTCGTACATAACTGTTTTACAACTACCAGAAATAGACATGGTGAAAAATAAGTTTAGATGGATCAATTTTGTGGGAAAATTCAGGTTATGACAATAAATCTAGCTTGAATCTCTAAATAGATCAATTTTGTTGAAACGTTTAACATTCGAATGTATCAACTGAATAATTTGATTCTTTTTAAGACCATAAATGAGGCGAGCTAACTTACGAGCTACTCGAGTTCGACTCGTTAAAAGCTCGATTCGAGTCGAGCTTAAACGAGCTTGAGCTCGATCTTGAACATATTCTGGAGCTCGTTTGATAAACGAGCATGAGCTCGAGCTTCTCATGTGACGAGCCTAATAGAGTCTATCATTTATGTACAATAATAATTTTTTATATAATAATATATTTTATATATAATTACACTATAAAAATAATTATATGTATAATACTTAAAATAATAATAGTAAATCTTATCATACATATTTAAAAATCACTTAAATTAGAAAAGCTATTATATATATAAAAATAATAATTCAATAAATAATATTCTATAATAAACGAGTTCGAACTCGAGCTCTTTAAATTCTAAACGAGCCTAGTTAAGCTCAGGCTCGGCCCGACTCGTTTACACCCCTAACTTTCTGAACAGACTTCTTTTTCGGGAACAACAAAAAATTTTATTCGCAAGTAATGTAAGAGGTTTCTGCAAGTATTATTACAATATTTTCTTTTTATACAGGATAACTCTTCAGAGTTAAATTAGATATATTACACCTGTTAACGTGTTTCAGAAAAACTTGTTACCATGGTCCCATGGAATTATTATATCATTTTCTTAAAATACCCACTTGATTACCCTTTATTAATAAAATAATAATAATAATTATAATAATAATGAGAACGGATCAAAGGAGCAGGGTGAAGGAAGGGAGAGACTATTTTACAATTTTGAAAAAGTTGTGGACTTGTCTACAAAATTATCTGAAAAAATACCCAAAAATTATCCAAAATTTTGTTCGATCGTAAAACTTTTTAACATGCAAGATTCAGTTAAAAAGATAAAGAATGTAAGATGCATTAACAAATATACAGGATGCAATAACAAATATACAAAGATAGGAGTGATCAATATTTGGATGTAAACCGTTTAATCCGAAAATCGAATCGAATTTTAAACTGTTTAAAACCAAACCGATTCTTAAAACGGTCTTCGGTTCAGATTTTAACCGAAACCGAATATGATAATTGGTCTTCGGTTCGGTGATTGGTTTACCCGATTATAATATAATAATATATATATTTTTATATTATTTAGAGATAATAATAATCTGTTACATATAAACAAACTTCATCTACATTTTCTCCAACTATGTAAACAAACAACCGGACTCAAACAAACTTTACATTGGGAAGTTATAATTCTTAAGCTAGTTTGCTTAGGAATTGTTATTAGTCACTGAACTTTGTTTTGGTTTGGATTTGTTTATGAAGTTTGTGGGCGCATACATTTACTTTTTTATTTTATTTAATGTGACGATGATATTGTGATGAGGAAGTTATAATTTGTAAATTCTTTATCTTATATTGTACTTCGGTTTTTTTGGTTTAAACTGAAAACAGAACCGAATTGGATAACGGTCTTCGGTTAAGTTATTTCACATTTTTAAATGGTTCAGTTCGGTCTTTGGTTAGCGTCTTAAAAATTTTTAAACCGAAAACACCGAACCGATTAAATCAATAAAACCGAAAATAGAACTGATGAACACCCCTCTACAAAGACGCAGTAATAAATATACAGGATGCTGTAAACAAAGTAATACTAATTTTTCAAATTCAAGAATAAAAACAAGATTTACAAACACATTAAAATACTAAAAAATACATAAGATGTAGTAACAATATACAAAAGATGCAGTAAATAAGTACTAGTAGTTTTTTTTCTAAAAAGTACGATGAAGTAGAAAAAATGTACGATGCGGTAATGTAAAATGCAGTAGAAGAAATGTACGATGCAATTGATTTTATTTCAGATATAAAAAGTAGATCTAGATCTAAAAAGTAGATCTACTTTTTAGATCTACCTTTTAGATTTAGATCTACGAGTTTTCAGATCCAGATCTATATAGTGGTGGTGGTGGAGCGGCGGTGGTGGCGGTGGAGCGGCGGGAGAAGATGGAGAAACGACCACGGTTGGTTACGTCCGGTATAAGCCGGTTCACCAACGGTGGTGGTTCTCATATCAACTCTCCGGCCACAAAATCCGTCGTCGTTTTCTCCGCTTATTTTCTCCGGTAACGTCGACGGTGACGGTGGCGGTGGATCGGCGGTGACAGATGTAGTGGAGCGGCGGTGATGGATATGATGGACGGTGGTGGTGGTGGTGGTAGGTTGTTAGTGTGTGAGTGTATTTTGTGAAGAGAGAGAGAATTGAATATGTCTGTGTGTTCTGTGAAGACGGAGAAAAGAGTGAGCTCTCCCCCTATTCTTATTTTGCATAAATTGCAAAATGGTCCCTTGCCCTCTTTGCCCTCTCTAACTCACATTCACTTCTGATCCTCAGTTAATAATAATAATAATATTATAAAATTAAAAAAATTAAAACTATGGGTTAGCTGATCATAAATAAACGACTTTAAACTAGATTACCCAACAGCCCACTGATTCCCAAATTCTTGTTTCGGGCCAACATTGGTGTTCTGTTGGGAACTATAGCATCTGTTGGATGGTATCTTTCTCACTCTCTCAACAAATTAAGGATTCCATATTTGTCTGTTTCTTCTAAAACAGAGTCTTATAAAACAACAAAACACATTGGTTCACATTTATTGTATCACCTCTAATTTATCCTCTCTCTCTCTCTCTCTCTCTCTCTCTCTCTCTCTCTCTCTCTCTCTCTCTTAACTATGTCTTCCAGTTTACCAACCCTTCAATTTCCCTCCCCATATCTCCAATCCCACAACAAATTCAACCTCAAATCACCTTCATTTCATAAATTTAATGGTGGGTTGTATGTATTTTACTCTCTTTATTTGTTTTATTTTTGTTGATGTTTTTGTTATTGTTTGTTGTATAAAGAGGAATTTTTAATTAGTGAGGTTCTTTTTTTTTTTCTTGGGAATTTGTTAATTCAAAGTTGTATCAAACACTTCAATTGAGATATGCAATTGTCAAGTTTCAGAATTTTTAACTTAAATGCTTCAAATTGTGAGTTTTTAGTACTTCATAAGCTTCTTAATGTATGATCCTTCCTCTATGTTATATAGATATAATTTGATTTTGTTTGATTATTAATTGTGGACTATATGTTGATACGGGGTTCTATTGTTTAGGTGTTACAGGGAGGTGTGGTATTAAATGTTCATATTCAAATGGAAGGAAGCCGGATTCTAGTGGAGAAAAGAGTGGGAAAAGTTTAGAGATGATAAAAGAAGAGAAACGGCGGGCCGAGCTATCGGCTCAAATTGCTTCAGGCAAATTTACGGTTGAAAAGCCTAGGTATTTCACCATTTTATTCTGCTTTTCTTTTTGGTGTTTTGATATGCAATTCAGATTCAGAGGGTGTTTTAGATTGTGTTTTGAGGGAGATTATTTGGTTACGGCGTATGCAAAGTGCAAATATTAAGCAAAATAGTGTTTAATTGTTTATCACTTTATCAAACCATATGAACTAGTGATTATCTGCATTTCCTTAGAGAGAAAATTAGCTATTGAGAAAAATGTAAGTTATCTTAGAATGCATAGCTTTAAGCATCTGATTATTTGATTATTTTTTTCTTAAGTCACAATAATTGCGTTGTTAATGCACATCCAAACATTCCCTAAATTTACATATAAGTAGGAGGATGAGTTTAGGCCCAGTAATTTACATCATTTTCCATTTCATATAATGCCCTAAATTTGACACAGTAAATAAATCTGGCATACCAAAAACAAGTTAGGAATATAGTAACAAATTACTATTCCACAAAAAAGAAAATATTGTTTTTGAAAACTCGTTGGAAAAGAGATGTTAACATTGGAAAGGACTGCATTCTTTATGGGATGGAAAGAGTACTATTTTTCTGCATGTGCCATGTCATGTGACGATTTAATTAATAGTTGTTATCACATCGTATTCATATGGTTTATTACTTAACTCTCCATGTGTATACATACCATATCGGTTTTATGGTACTTAACATTAGTTTTTGTTGTTTCATGGAAAACAGTTTTGGATCATTGTTGGTGAGTGGTTTGACAAAATTAGGCTTGCCTTCGGATTTTCTTGAACCTTTGTCGAATTTGATAAATTCCGGTGAAAGTTATCCAAAGGTTCCAGAGGCAAAGGGAGCAATTAGTGCTATTAGGAGTGAGGCATTTTTCATCCCGTTGTATGAGCTTTTTATTACATATGGTGGAATTTTCAGGTTGACTTTTGGTCCCAAGGTTTGACACTTTTCAATGTCTTGTTCCTTTCGTCATACAGTAAAGATACAGGTGGCAGTTTTGACCCATTTACCTATGAACGGGTTGATACAAGTCAAACATGTCAATTAGTCTCAACAAAGGGTCATATGGGTCAAACAGGTTGAAAGTGGCCCGTACGTTTTTGTTCTTCTTTCTGAATGCATCGAACCTACTGATTCAGTTTATTCGAAAGTTTAGATTATTAGTGAAATAAAATGTTCGTCGTCTAATAAAGTAAAAAAAAGTTAAATACTTGTTTTGTGTCAACCCAATCCGTACCATAGTGAATATTACCTGTTAACCAACCTGCCCATTATGTCAGCTTTAGTGTATGATGTGCAAATATTGAATAAATTGTATTCTATTTGCAGTCTTTTCTGATAGTGTCTGATCCCAACATTGCAAAACGCATATTGAAAGACAATGCCAAGGCATATTCGAAAGTAAGCACATGTCTCTCTCTTCGTATATCTTAGCTGCTATATCGTGTTGAAAAAGAGAACAGAAATCAAGTTTTATAATTATATGAATTTGTTTATCCAAACTTGATAATTGATGTTTAGGGTATCTTAGCCGAAATATTAGAATTTGTAATGGGAACCGGACTAATCCCAGCTGATGGGGAGGTCTGGCGAGTTAGACGACGGGTTATAGTCCCAGCACTACATCTCAAGGTATAACCACCTCATAATTTACTTTTATTTGTTAAATTTAATTACTGGTTGGGTGAGTTGGGTAGCAGAACAAAAAGGATTCGGGTGCTGCTGGTTTTAGGGCGGATCAGAATGTTTTGGGTCAGTTTTGGTTGACCCACCTACACTTTCTTTTTCCGTTATCTTTACTTTTAAATTTCATCAATAACTAAGATATACTAATGATTACAAAAACTATTACTAAAGTCACGGTTCATTTTTTATTTTTTTACCAAATCAATCTAGAAGGTCGCAATCACTCTATTATGTCAGGGGGACTTTTAATGCATTTGATCTATTTTGATATAAACATTTTTTTGTTTTTTTATTGTTTTAAATCTAACCCTTTTGACTCCTTAGCAATTAAATATAACCCAAATTGATCTATTTACATATAAATGAATGCAGAAATTTCACCCATTTACTTAAAAATTGGGCCCATTTATGTTTTACTTAAAAAACCAGATAATTATGTTAAAACTATAGATTTAATCTTTTTGAACGTTTATTATTTATAAGAGGTAAACACAATATTGAGCGTCTGTTTGAACAATTACTCGTTTTGATCTATTACCCAAGGTGCTTGACCCGCCCATTTGGCACCTCTAGTATATGGGTTAAATACCCCTCCTCTAATAGTTATCTTTACAGTTTGTGTGTCCATAAAGTAATAAATAGACAGGTTTACTTCATCTTGTTGCTTTCGAGTGTAGTATGTAGCAGCAATGATTGGGTTGTTTGGAGAAGCTACCGATCGCCTATGTAAAAAACTCGATGCTGCTGCATACAATGGAGAGGATGTGGAGATGGAGTCACTTTTTTCACGTTTGACATTAGATATTATCGGGAAAGCAGTTTTTAATTATGATTTTGATTCATTGACAACAGATAATGGGATCGTGGAGGTATGTTAAAGTTTCACTTGGGGTAGATATGCATAAGTTTTTACGTTTTTATTTTTTATTGCACACATGAAATGATTGTCTTAGACCAGGCAGTATACACGGTTTTGCGAGAAGCAGAAGATCGAAGTGTCTCCCCGATTCCAACGTGGGAGATTCCAATATGGAAAGATATCTCACCAAGGCAAAAGAAGGTTAATGGAGCCCTTAAGCTAATCAATACAACCCTTGATGATCTAATCGCAATATGCAAGGTGAAGCTTTTAATGCTTTTTGTTATGGTGGGTTGGGTAGCAGGTCAATACGGGTGAATTTACTAGAATGGGTTGAATTAGTTCGAATGTATTTGATACTCGTATATGTTTACAGCTATATTAGTTATCTTATGTATGCCATTTATATGTAGAGGATGGTTGACGAAGAAGATGTAGATTTCAATGAGGAATACATGAATGAAAATGATCCAAGTATTCTTCATTTCTTGTTGGCCTCAGGGGACAATGTATGACTTTTACTTTTTTCATCTTAGTTAAAGGTGGCAAACGGTCGGGCTAGAAAACTATCAAAACTAGTAATTTTTTTGTGAGGCTGAACCAAATTTGTTTTTGTCCGATAATTTTTATAAGTTAATTAATTTATTTTTTCTTAATACTTTGTGTGCTAAGTATGATCACAGAAAATATATGATTACCATAATCTATTGCGTTTAAAAAAATGCTTTAGCAAGTATAATATGCAATAGAACACTCTTGGGCAGACTTTCAACACATTTGCATCGTTTTCTTTATATCTATTCTTTATACCGATTTTACGTATTAGAAATAGCATAAGCTAGATCGACATATACTTAATTATGTCATTTAAAATTGCTAATTTTACTTCGGTAGACGGTCGTGATCTTGATGGGATTACTGAGCTACATAATTCGTGATGCGTAGGTGTCAAGCAAGCAACTTCGGGATGATCTGATGACAATGCTTATTGCAGGACATGAGACAACTGCTGCAGTGTTGACATGGACCTTTTATCTTCTTTCCAAGGTACCTCAACACCACATATGTTCCGAAAGTACTTTTTAATAATTTTAGGAGACATCCAATTTATATTTTCATTTCACCATTCATTATATTCAAATTAAGAAAATGATTTTCATTTCACCATTCATTATATTCAAATTAAGAAAATGACTTTTCCATCAATTGTTAGTATACGGAAGTTTTTTTTTACCTAAATTATTTGTGTTAATGCTAAATTTATTAAAATGTTAGACTTCTTTTTAGGGACAATGTGAAACAATTATTCTAAAGAAAACAAACCAAATGCTTCCCTAAGAATAACATTTGTACTGCATATACAAGGACAACTTAACTTTCTACATTTATCTTGGGATTTCTAACAATGACTCTCAACTCTGTCACATTTTTATAATACTCATCAAAAGATTTTACTCCTGTTCCCACAAATGTTGGAACATTTTACTTCTAAACGCAACTTAGTTAGTACATTGAACATTGTTGCCAACATTATGATTATGGGTACTTTGATTCTGTTTGCAGGAACCTAGTGTCATGTCCAAGCTTCAAAATGAGGTTAGTAGAAAACTAGATTGTGTTTTGAGGTGACAATTTTGACCCATTGACTTATGGATGGCTCGAATTGGGTTATGTTATTATCTCTTAGGATCAAACATATAAAATACAAATATAGCTTAAAAGGAAAAGGTCAAATGGGTCGAAAGTTGCCCAAATTGTAATCCTAATACATAAAACCTCATAAATGGTTTTATTTAAAACTTAGATAATTATTGATAGAATTTTCATATATCATATATATGGCACACTAGTCTTTTAGTTTTTTCAACAAAAAATATTAATATGTTGGACAACAGTGTTCTGCAACCCGTGTCGACCATACCAAAAAATTACTATTACCCGCTGCCTTTTTGACCCGTTAATAACCCATCTAATTTACCATCTATACTAGTGATCAACCTCCTTCCCGGGATGATGCACACAATATATTATCATAAATCTCTATTTAGTTGTCGAATACATTGTACATCACCAGATTTTTTCAAATTGATATGATATGCTTGTCAGGTTGATGCGGTTCTAGGTGATAGGTTTCCAACCATGGAAGACATGAAGAAACTTAAATACACAACTCGAGTGATTAATGAAGTAAGAACAAAAGACATCTTAATTTTCCGGTGTCTGAAAACTTATGATTAATGCTATTCCCTTACATTCATATATATCGATCACACAGTCCTTGAGGCTCTACCCACAACCACCTGTTTTGATACGTCGTTCCCTCGAAGATGATGTCCTTGACAAGTATCCAATTAAAAAGTAAGTTTTGGGCTATAAAGTTATGTTACTTGGTACAATTTTAAATATATATGTAAAAAGGAGGGGGCTGGGCAACTTGGGTAACAAGCCAAAATGGGGACTTTTATCGTATGGGTTGAAGCATGTAAGGCGGGTATAATTTTGTCCCAAAGATATCAGTACCCGTTTGACTTGTTAGAGAGAACATAATCAGATTTGACAATTTTCAAGTAAATGGGTCAGAATTACCATGTTTACTTTTTAGGGTCGCCGCAATATTAAATTAACTAAAAGTTATTATTTGTGTATTGATAGGGGTGAAGACCTTTTCATTTCTGTTTGGAATCTTCACCGCTCTCCAACACATTGGGTAGATGCGGATAAATTTAATCCGGAAAGGTGGCCTTTGGATGGACCAAATCCCAACGAGACCAATCAAAACTTCAGGTATTCATGTAATCTTGTCTTCAAAGAAAGGTCCTTTTTTGAACTTATGTTAATTTGTCTCCATAATTAAGAAGTTCATTGTTCTGAACTGTTTCAGTTACTTGCCCTTTGGTGGCGGACCAAGGAAATGTGTTGGTGACATGTTTGCTTCGTTTGAGGTAATCTTTATATATACGATGACCAATTATCTAAGCCTCGAATCAGGCTTTGAAAGTTCATATTGGGGAATCAAAGTCTAATCTTTATAAGTATACTCACGTCTGCAGGCCATAGTTGCCGTCTCGATGCTTGTTCGTAGATTCAACTTTCAAATGGCATTGGGAGCACCTCCTGTAAGTTGAAATTTCTTTATTTTATAAATTCTTATTCCATCTATCTAAAGTTAAATGTTACAGACAGCTGATAGCTCATGTCATAGTAAGGACTAAGGAGTATTATGGCTTAGAAAAACAGTTTGCTTTGAAAGTATAAAAGAAAAGAAAAATGTGTGATCGTTTTGCATTGGATAAAATATTTTATGGCTCCGTTCCTCTGCTGTCAGTTTTTTTGGCAGTTATAACTTGTAACTAATGTGGGTGGCAATTTCAACCAATTTAATTATGAATAGGCTGATTAAAGTTGTGTTATATCTCAAACATGTAAAACGGGCTGAATGTATCAGATGGGTTAAGCGTTGCCCAATGTCTACTTTTATGCATTCAATTTTAAATCGTTATTCATTTATTTTAAAGATGTAGATACTCTATAAATGTCCTAAAAATGGAGAAAATAAGTGCTTGAGAAACCCAACCCGACCTGTTTCGACCTAAAAGTGACCCATTACTCAACCTTCTCATCTTGCCACCTCAAGTAATTAAATAATTAACGTTGTAGTTCTCTGCTGGGCCTCGTGTTTAGATTAATTTGCATAGACATATCACCTCACAAAAACAATGAACTATTTTTTTAGGTAACAATGACGACAGGAGCAACGATTCACACTACAGAAGGTTTGAACATGACGGTAACTAGAAGAATGAAGCCTCCAATCGTTCCTACACTGGAGACCCAAAATTTGAGAAACACAGAATCCTCAGTTAGCATTCCTAAAGCTGATCCAGTAGTCACTTAAAATACAATGTTTCTTCAGTCTCATTCTTTCTCATTACATTACAAAATATGAAAGAGAAAAAACGTTATAATATATCAACTCAAGTTTTATAGCGCCATTCAATGAGGGATTCACGTTAAGTACATATTGTAGTAGAATAGCTGGGTTGGGACGAGTAAGTGGAGATACGTGTTGTATAAGTATACAATATCTCTAACTTTTCGTTCGTGCATGTTTTTGACACTCAGTGCGTCTATTGCACGCTCATTGAAATGGTTTCAAAGAATCAAAGAGAGTTCGGAAATTTGTAGGGATATATGCATATTGTCCATGGTTTATACGAATGCATGCTCCCTTTCCAAGTCTAGTTCCACTTTTGAAGAGATGTCTTCGTTACAAAAGGGATAGAAATCGGTCAAAGATTGCATTTTGAATTCACTTGGTTCATTATTATCAAATTATTATTGTAATAACAGTTGTTGTAATTTATTTGAGTAACTTAAGAGAAAGAGAAGACGTATAAAAGTTTGTAACCTCTATTGTTAGTTAAAAATATATACTTACTCACGCTTTGTAAAGCAAGAAATATAAAATTACTCATCCTTGCAATTCCACATGAAACATGACACAAACACATTACTTGCGGGAAGGCATATACAACCAATGTTTTTTGAAAATCGGTTTTATAGTCAAACCGGAGAGGCCTCCGGTTCCGGTTGGACCGGTCGAACCGGCCGGTTCAACCGGTTTCGATTTTTATGTTTTTTTTTTTCTTTTCCAATACCACTAGATGTACATTTAACCTTAATATTGCCTAAAACACAAATAGAAACGCATATAAAACAACAATACAATTCAATAAATGTACAAAACGCATACAATTCAATACCAAAACTATACAATTCAACGTGAATACAAGTTTCAAACTTCAAAACGAGCAAACAAGATTACAAATCTAAACCTTAAATAGTTCAACATGAATACAAGTCTTAATTCAAAGTTCAAACATATTAGTATCAATCCAAATAATAAAAAAACAAGAAAAAACAAAAAAAATAATAAAAATAATAAAAAAAGTTGAAAACCGGTTCCGGTTTCCGGTCGGACCGGCGGTTCGCGTCAAAATCAATAATGGTCAAAAACCGATTTACAATCGGCCGGAAAGCTTCGATTTTCCGATTCGACCGGACTGGTCGAACTGTTTTCAAAACATTGTATATATACAACACTTAAAATATAGTATATCTTACACGTCTTTAACATAATATATATATATATAAAATAAAGATTTTTCCTTGTTTTTAGCCATGCCACATCATCTTCTTATCTTTTCCTAAAACTCATCTAAATCATCAAATTAGTTTTTCTTTAAAAATTTTCATAATTCCTAACACTCTCTTAAAGTTTTTAAAATTTTGAATTTCTAACAAACTACCTCCTTCTATTTTATAAAGGTTTCAAATTCAATTTTATTATAATTTATTTTAATAGCTTTTTAAATTTATGCATTACATTTAATAAATAATGATTTTTTCTTATATAAAAAATAAATTCATGTTCTTACTGATATCTCATACATTGCAATGATCTAATATTATCATCATCAACTACCAAGTTTAAGGAAATTAGTTTTAATAAAATATATAAAATTGATTATTTTATGTATATTTTGGTATACGCTGTTGAGTTTCAATAATAAATTTTCAACAATATTAATACAATTTAAAACTTAAAAAACATATGATTAACTTTATTTTTTTAATTACCGTGCATCGCAAGGGTTCAACAAATGTATCAAAACTTAACATAATTTTGCAATTAATGGTTGTTACTTTTGTCATTCACACGATGAGAAAATCGGTGTTACTGTGATAAATGGACAGAGAACCAAATTTTAACTGCTCGTAAGGAAATGAGGAAACTACATCATACTTGATGTATCAACTGATGAAAAATAAATACAAGTTTATCCATTATAGTTTAATTTGTGTTACTAATCATTATCACAATGATAATTGTATTTTTTTAATTAACAGCATTAAACTTACAAATTAATATAATTGTATTTTATAAATGGTCGTACATCGCACGAGTTCAAGGCTTAGTATATATATATATATATATATATATATATATATATATATAAAGGAGTTGGATTAGGAGATAAGAAAATTAGATGAGAGAAATGAGAAGAGTTTTGAACATCAGATTTGATAATCACTGGTTAGATGGATTTGATGGCAATTATGTAATTTTTATTAAAATTATGACACACGTCTTTTATTCTAGAGGGGCAAACAAGTAAATTTAGAATGATTCAATCTAAAAAAACTTCTCATGGTTCCTGAAAATGGGGAATTCTCTCCGATAAATTGTGGAGGTTCTTTTTTTTGTAATTGTTTTTATTCCTTTTTAAAATTTTATGAAGAAAGGGATATCACGCGATGTAACCGATTCAAAAAATTTATTATTAGTTTTTGTAAATAATGGATCTGATGAAGTTTAGTTTCTTTTAATAAATTAAAAATATAAATGTTACAATTACAACCTCAGTCTCATTAGTAATGTGTATTTGTGAATCAATGGTCCATTTTGTAAATCATGATAATAAGTATACGAATCACAAATAACATATTTGTGAACCAATTTATATAAAAATGTTTGAATCACAATTACATAATAGTGAATCACAATTTTGAGAATGTTTAGTATAAAAAAGTGAATTTACTATAGAAAGTTTATTGAATCATTGCATATATTTTGTGAATCAAAGTTACTTTATAGTGAATCAAAGTTATTTAATAGTGAATCATAATAACTATATATTTTTTTGTGAATCATTCTTAAGTGTTGGTCAATAGTTGTGATTAAAATAGTGAACCTTGACAAAATACTAAAATAATGAATAAATGTGATAGAAGGATTGCAATAAAATAGTGAATCAACATGATTTCAATATTTGTTATATAATAGTATATAAATAAATCGATTTATAAGAAAGCTATGTAGAACACATACAAAAACAATACCGATATCGAATGGACCATGAAAATACTTTTGTCCAATGATGATTATAAAGCAAAGAAAGATTTAAGAGTCTGACATACATCTTTATTGTGTGTATTGAATTGATTTTATTTTAGAAACTAAAAAAACTTTGCGTCCATATATATGATGAGATTTGAGAAGATTGAATCTCAAACAAATGTTCCAGATTTCACGATGCTACCTTTCTCATTTAGTAGTCATATAAATATTAACCAACTAACTAGATATATGGTAAATATCAATTATGTCCTTCCATATGATTTTTAAATAAGTGGTTCAGATTACTTCTCCCTCTTCTCTCGTTAATTTTTCTTCTTTTCTGATACTTTTACTATATATATATATATATATATATATATATATATTATTTAATTTAGTAAATTTATATGTGCGGAAGAACATGACATCTCATGTTAAATTTCAATATTAGAAAATGCAAATTGGAGCGAAAAATAGTCAAAACATTAAATGTAAAGGTACTTTTTATCATTTCAAAACGCCAAAAGGACTTGATTGATCAAAATTGCATGTCACGTGGACTCGTAGTGAAATGATTTTTCATTAATAGGGACGAAACATGCTAAAACAACATACCATGGGTAAGGGAAACATGTAATTTACTTTTCTTTCTTACCCGTTTTGAACCGGTTCGGTTTCAAACCGGTCAGTCCGGTCTAAAACTATAAAACATTAAAACCACAAAGGAAGGGTTTTTACTTTTTGCATTGTGAACCAATCTTCCTCATTGGAGGCGTAAATCCAGATTGAAAAAAAGGGATTACTGATTACATTACATACATACATATAACCCTATACATATCGATGGAGAAAGAAAATGAAACGAAAACAGGGGAAAAAGAAGAAGAACAACAAGTAGTGAATCCATGGGAAGTATCAGCAAAAGGAAGTGGAAAGATCGATTATGATAAATTAATTGACCAATTTGGTTGTCAAAGACTCGACCAATCTTTCGTTGACCGTGTTTTCAAACTCACCAATCGATCCCCTCATATCTTTCTTCGCCGTAATGTTTTCTTTGCTCACCGGTACTAAACAACCCATTATTAATTTTACTTAAATTTTGTTGCTTTTTAGTGATACTCATTTCACATGTTGATTATATGAATGAAGGGAATTAGTATTTTTGTATGTCATTGAAGATGGTTGTGTTTCAAGATTGATTAATTAAGTTTTTGTAGGGTTTGTATGAAGTATAGTTCAAGTAGATTACTTCAATCTAGTTACTTTTTAGTGATACCCATTTCAAATGTTGGTTATATGAATGAAGGGAATTTTTATTTTGGCGTTTCACTGAACATGATTATGTGTGTGTGAGTGTGTGTGTTTGGGGTTTACATTTAAAGTATTTCAAGATGATTTATTAAGTTTTTGTAGGGTTTGTATAAAGAATAATTAAAGTCAATTACTTCAGCTTAGTTACTAAAAGTCATATCTTTAGTGAATGAGATCTCAGTGTACTAAAATACTTTTCAGCTTTCTTGTTATTGCAATTGATGATTGAAGTGATGTGAATATTTTAGCTATCTAGTATTAGTATATGCTTCTGCAAATTTAATGACTTCAGAGTTTAGATTTGTTTGTTAACAAGGATATAGGTGAATTGAATGCAAAAAATACATGCATTTTTAACTTGATTTATCTTTTTTTTTTTTGTATTACAAAACAGTGATTTCAACGAGATATTGGACGGTTATGAACGAGGTGAAAAGTTCTATCTGTACACAGGCAGAGGTCCCTCTTCTGAAGCATTGCATTTGGGGCATCTTGTGCCTTTCATGTTCACCAAGTAAGCTTCACTTATATACCATGTATAGTCATGCAACTTTAGTCCAAAGACAATAAACATTTTCTTTGTTTAAGTATCGTTTAATTGCTATTGCTTTTGCTGTAAAAATATAATAATGTAAGGCCTTAAAACCTTGAACTCTCTATACTTTAACTATTTCTTTCATTTGGGAAAAAGAAAGAGGTGAATCTAGTGAGAATGCGCTGAAATCTTACATGGAAGATGAGAATGCCCTGAAATTTTAAGTTAAAAAGGCAAGATAAAGTAAACAAGATATTACCAAAATTCTTGAATATCAACGATAATATTGATTGTTTGTTTAAAAGTTAGCCTTTGGGCAGCTCTTAATCTGTTCCCCTTTTAGCTATTGTTTAGGCCTGGTTGAGATTATCAATTAATAAGTAACTGGGTAGAAATGGCAACCTTTAGTAGATATCACAAGTGGTTTTCATTGTAAAAATTTTCAACATGTTCTAAGACATGCTTACAGATATTTGCAGGAGGCTTTTAAGGTTCCTCTAGTCATACAACTAACGGATGATGAAAAATGCATGTGGAAGAACCTTACTGTAGAGGAGAGCAAGAGACTTGCCCGTGAGAACGCAAAAGATATAATTGCTTGTGGATTTGACATCTCAAGAACCTTCATCTTCTCAGATTTTGATTATGTTGGTGGGTAAGTAATGTCTGCATCATGCTCTTATGAATTAAGTTTTACTGCTTTATAATCATGTATATATGAGAATTTTGGGATTGAGACTTGGTACCAACCGAGTCTCGTGAGTTGGCAGTTGTGGGATTGAGACTTGGTTCTAACAGGGTGTGTATATTTCAACTGTTTCATAAAGGATAAAGGACTAAAATGCAATTTTATTGTTTTGTTGAATGCTTTTGCATCTTCTATTTGTTTGTTGTATTCATTTATGCCTCTGATGTGAAAATCTTTTGTGCAGTGCGTTCTATGAGAACATGGTAAAGGTTGCAAAATGTGTCACATACAACAAGGTGATTATCATTAGTGTGATAAGTTGCTACAATCATTGATTGTTTTTTCACATTGTCATTCTTAAAAGAATTGCTGTTCAGTCCATTTTTATTCTACTAAGGATCTTCGTTGGAGTTACGCAGGTTGTCGGTATATTTGGCTTCACAGGTGAAGATCATATTGGAAAGATCAGCTTTCCTCCTGTCCAGGTTAAGATGATGTCAGAACTTATACTATGCAGTGTTGAATTTGTTACGAGTTATGAGTTTACAAAACCAAATACTTTTCCATCTTGTGACTTGTTACTCTCTATGTAACCATTCGTTTTTTGAGTTTTTAAAGTAATTCTACCATAGGTATGTCTCTGTAAGTTTAACATTCTTTGTCTGCAGGCTGTTCCATCGTTTCCTAGTTCATTTCCACATTTGTTTGCTGGCAAGGATAAACTCCGCTGCTTGATTCCCTGTGCAATTGACCAGGTTGTTTTTTGCGGCTTTATCTGTATACTATTTTCTGTTTATTCTTCACTTTGCATTCAAGTTCAAACTTTTAATCGTTTTTGGAGTTTTTAGACTCTAATCTTAGATGTGATTGCCACTATGTATGGACAGTAATCAGAATTGCCTGAAAATATGCTTATGTAACTGTAATATGTTATAGGAAACATCTTTTATTCTATATAAACAGGTTGTATGTCTCATGACTGTAACCATAATGGTTGATTGTGAAGAAAGACATGGTAAAGATTGTCAAAAACCTAGTGGTAGTCAATCATAATATAGAGATTTATATGAATAAAAAATGGTTATAAAGGTGGAAAAGTTTAAAGTTTAAACCATGAATTTTATAGTTATGGGATGGTTATTTTGAGCCTTATGTGCAGGTTGTATAACGATTCGAATGGGGTGTATTTAGTTGGGTTTAACTGAAACTCTTTTTGTCCAATTTTTTTTGAAACTTTCGTGAACAGTTAGTGAGTTAAGTATGATCACAGGTAATATATTAAATTTTGAATAATATCAATTTGGGGTTTTATGCATTAAAATACACGTTGAATGACTTTATCCATTTGTCGCGTTATACATAAAACATAACCTAAATCAACCCATTTATAAGTAACCTCTAATTTCAGTTTTGTGATTGCTTCAGGATCCGTATTTCCGGATGACAAGGGATGTTGCTCCTCGTTTAGGTTATAATAAGCCTGCATTAATTGAGTCATTATTCTTTCCAGCCCTTCAGGTACACTTCCTTCTTATTTTTATGTTAGCAATTTGCATGCATCTATAGATGTTCCAAAACTCTTCAAGCTGCAATTATATATGATATGCTTATTCCTTTTGCTAATTTTTTCAGGGAGAGACGGGCAAAATGTCTGCCAGTGATGCTAGTTCTGCAATATATGTCACCGACTCTCCAAAAGATATCAAGAACAAGGTTCTTAAGTTTCTGTCTTCTTGAATTTCCATTTTGTCAAAGTTTTGCATAAAGTATAATAGTATGTATTGTGGAATGTAGATTGTCAATGTGCAGATGGTTCTAATCATTCATCTGATGGTAGGGTTGTCTTATAAATGTGTTTTTTTAGGTAAACAGATATGCTTTCTCGGGAGGGCAAGACTCTGTTGAGAATCACAGGAAGTATGGAGCGAATCTTGAGGTATATGAATGATCCCTAACATAAACTTATATGCATACCATATAGAAACATATGATTATGTTCTTTCAAATCAAGTTTGTTTCCTTAAAACTTGAAGTGAAATCTGTCTTCGAAAAAATTGACCACTAACAATAACTACAAATTGCAAAACGCTGGTGATACATATTAGTTGGCAAATTATCTAAATAGAACCGAAGTATTGACCGATTTTAGATTTTAGAAACCAACAATCAAAAGCATCAATAATAGAAACCAAACTATCAATTTTCATCATAATTTAGTAACATGTTACCTATTATCAATAATAGAAACCAAACTATCAATTTCATCATAATTATAGTAATATTGTACATGACACATTATATTTTTTCTGAATGTCGAGGTAACATGTTACTAGAATTATGATGAAACTTGATAGGTTTCTATTATTGATACTTTTGGTAGTTGATTTCTAGAATCTAAAATCAGCCAATAGTTTGTTTCTATTTTAGATAATTTGCCCTTTATTAATATCGAACTCCTTGTAAGTTATATTGTAAATATGGTATTCTATGAATCTCAAATATTGTGCAGGTGGATATACCTTTCAAATACCTAAGTTTCTTCTTGGAGGACGATGAGGAACTTGAACATATTAGGAAGGTAATTTGACTATTATTGATACCTTTAGATTCTTTTACAAATGCAAATTTTGTCCAATCCCAGCCGAAATATAATGCTCTTTTATTTATATCTTAGGAGTATGGTTCTGGACGCATGCTTACAGGTGAAGTGAAAAAGAGATTGGTTGAAGTTTTAACTGAATTGGTGGAAAGACACCGTGCAGCTAGGGCAGCGGTTACTGATGAGGTATTTTTATGTTATAAGTTGTTTCACTTTAATTCAAGAAAGAGAGAGTTTAACATTTAACTGTAAGAGAAAAAAATTTTAAGTGCCAACTTGATGGGGTGTTTTTGGGGTTGTTCGGATGTGGGTTCTGAATGATTTATACGATATTGAATAATCAGTTGTAATAAAAAAAAAGTGGTTTAGGAGATGTATTTAGCAAACTTTTATGATTAAAGAGACTTGTAGATTAAACGGGTTACTGGGGTATATTAGTTATTCTATACTTTAGTTCTACCCTCTGATAGTTTATTTAAAACATGGTAATTATAATCATTTAAAACTTTGTGATGCAGATGGTCGATGCTTTCATGGCAGTAAGACCGCTTCCAAATATGTTCAACTGAAAGTGCTGGTAGTTTATTGAAGGTGTTTCGTATACATGGTTTTCTCCACAAGATTATGGAAGAATCATGCTTCTTGCATACCTCGAGAAGACTTTTTAGTCACCAGTGATCAAAAGTGTGTCAATTTTGCACAAAAATGATCTCGCAAACAAGCTCATGTAGAATGGCAAATTCATTTTAAGCTTGAGAATTACTTGTCATGCAAGACAGCTTATATGTTGTTGTGTGTTTCCAAATACTGAAGAGCAGATAGTTCAGGAAACGTCAAATCTTTATAAGTATTTGGTCTCTGAGTTGCTACACTTTTATTTTTTATTTTCTTGTATGAAAAGGATACATAGTTAAAGTTGTTCTACTGTATTTTAGTAAATGTGGGAAAATGGGTTGGCCGGGTCGGTTGACTGTAATGGATTAAAATGTATTTTAATAAATGTGGGAAAATGGGTTAAGATGCATGCTTGCAGGTCATTGTTCTGATCAGCATTAAACAATTACCCATTTTTGACATGCTACCCTTCCCTGCAGGTCAATTCTGCCAACTAGTACCATGTTTACAAGATAAAACGTTAAAACCAACGTTTATAAGATAAGGCTTCGATTTATTCAATGACCATCAACATAGTAAAATCAGTCCCCCAAAATTTGTCTTAAATAGAGAACTTTTAACATAGAAAGAGATGCACTCCACCTCTCATTCTTCTTCTTTCTCCTTTTCTTCTAGTTTTGTCTCATAGAACAAGTAGAAAAATGAAGAAAGCTAGGCAGGAAAACGATGTTCTAAAACTTGTACGTGCAGGTGGTATCGTTGAGCTATACAAATATCCGATAAAAGCAACTCAAGTCATGGAGAGATACCCGAGACACTGTGTCACCAGACCAGATTTTTTCAAGTTCCCAAATATTGTGGTTAAGCCCGAATCAACTCTGAAACCGGGTCAAGTATTTTATATTGTTCCTTACCATACTATCTATCGTTTACTTAAATCTAAAGGCTACCTTTGCCACCGAGAGTACAAACATGATCAGTGTGAATCTGACAACAAACAAACAAACGAAAATATTCAACAGGGGATGGAGAATATCGACACTTCTTTCTTCGACCAGATCATTCCTGTTGAAAGTAGTAAAAAGAAGAAACAAAGTAATCGACATGATGCTAATCTCTCTGTAAAGGAAAACAGGGATAGTAATGTTTTCAAAGATGGAGATTATAATTCTGATGAATCTGTTGCTCCTGGTTGTTTCCCTAAACGGAAAAAAGGTGGTGGACTAGCAGAGGCTAGCAAGTATGCGTCTAACCGAAACTTTTGTTTGAAGCCATGCTTGAGAAAGAACAGAACCAACAAAACACGAGCCGAACAAGGTCCACGGGTTAGATTCACGTTACCAGATAAAGATGATGATGATGAGAAATGGGATGCTGATTGTACTGAAGTTTGAGAGATCATTTGTTTGTTCTCAATTGGCTTTCCTTTGATCTAAGCCTATAATCCTCATGATCTGGTTTTGTTCACTACCATGGAAGGGTTGAAATACTGGATATATTGGATATATGTGTAAAGCCATAGATATATCTATATCCATATAACTCTATATATAAATACACACACATGTATAATGGTATTCGATAGTCTAGTTTGCAAAATCTCGCACACTGAATAATGTTTTGAGAAACCGCCATCCCAACTTGGAGGCTACTTGCGAGGTAAGTATGGTTGATGCGAGATTGCTAAAGTGTTTCGTTTCATGTAAAATATATATACACACACATTCATATATTTGCTAGTAGTCCTTTAATGCTCCTGCGTTTGTAGTTGGAAGCTGAAATATGGCATAAATGGAAATCAACAAAACACAGACTCATGAAAATTTTCTTAAGTTATATAAGAATGAATGATTTATTAATGAATAGAAATAAGAAAGAATGAATCTTAAATAAATTATTACAAATTTACTACTTATTGAAGCTTTGGATATGTTTGTGGAGTGATCCCTGTAAGTATTCCTGATACTCGTTGCTGATAATTTGCTTGCGTGGAGGTGTTCTCGGTTTTAAAATTGTATCTTGGTGATTCTCCAATTTGAGTGCTATTGAACTTAGTTTCGTTGTAGTGCGTATGGGCCTCTTCTGATGTTGACTTTTTTCTTGATTCTTTGATAATGTATCCTTGCTTGAATTATTGCTATCTAAGCTTGGTTTTAGAAAGATGGAAGCAGACTGTTCTTGATGATGATCAACTATTTTAACAAGGAAATTTCCTTCCAATATTCTCAAGACCTGCAAAGACCTTAATCTTGTTAGTCTCCCTCCAGGTCGACGCATTTAGTCTCCCTAACTGTCGACGATAGCATCCCTGGGACCAATCTCACTCATAAGCAAAAAAGGAGGGTTAAACTCACATATATTCAAATAAAAAGAAACAGTAGATCAGTCGTTGACTTTTGAAGGTCAAGTTGACTAAATTCGCTTATTATAAGTTATCTAGCTATATCAAGAAAATATTAGTTTCTAAACAAACCCCTAGATCAAACACTGAAGACCAAAAAGCTGTTGATTTGGAGTTGTAACAGTGTATCAAACACGATTACATATTTTATGTTAAAAACATACCAGGTTCGACTCTTCAAAGTCAACAGGCTTTCATAATTAATGGGGTGTTTGGATGTGCAATTTCAAAGTGACTATGTTAAAATTTTCACCTAACAACATCATCTTCTTAAGATTATCTAATTATAAAGTGGGTCAAACAATCAGTTCGATACTGTATCCTTATCTGAATCTGTAAATAAGTATTAACCTTAGACATCCTTGGCCTATGGTCAGGGTCAGGGGATATACATAAATTGGCTGCATGCATCATGTACTCCACTTCTTTCACATCATACTTGTTTCCTAACTTAGGAACGACCATTTCTGCACAAAATTTTCCCTCTGCAAGTAAACGCCGCCCCTGAAATGCATAAGAATCCAGCTCAATTAATCAGCACGTTCATGTGTAGTTTTTGTGTGTGTGAAAAAACAGGCAATTCACATTAAGAAATATTATTACCCATTCAGGAAAATACTGCTGCCTAGAGGTTCTTGAAAATTCGATAGCTTTGATTCCAGTTAATATCTCCAAAAGGACAATTCCAAATGCATATACATCAGCTTTCTCAGTTATTAAACCAGTCTGCGTATACTCAGGAGCCAAGTAGCTGAAAAAGATTATAACAATTCATACTCAATTAATGTTATTTGTTTCTTCGAATGATCTACATAAATGTTTTGATTCTATATGATCGTAAGAAAAAAAATGATGAAATAATCAGCAGTACCCAAATGCGCCAACAACGCGTGTTTCTTCCTCTAACTGTCCATCAGCTTGCCATCGAGCCAGTCCAAAGTCTCCTACCTGTTTATGATATATTTATTTTTATCGATAAAAAATAAAAGAAAACAGAAAACGAACGATTGAAAGAAAATCTTGATGAGTTACCATTGGCTCAAAATCATGTGTTAAGAGTATATTATTAGGCCTGAAGTCTCTATGAATTATGCAGCCAACACGACAATCTTCATGAAGATATCTCAATGCTCTTGCTGCACCACACGCGACCTTCATTCTATTCTCCCAACTCATCACCTCACCTTCCTCTGTTCCTGCACACGTCAAATCACTTCCATTATTTCCTATACGAGTATGCAAACTTTTAACTTTTTTATACAACAAAACATTACAAATTATTCAAAAACATATAATATCTCTCTCCCAAAATACTTTTATTGTAATTTTAATGAAGGATCTAGAAAGAGAGATTCTTACCATATAAGTGTTTGTCTAAAGATCCATTACAAGCAAACTCATATACAAGTAGCCATTCCTTCTCAATGCAATAACCAATCAACATGACCAGATTCTTGTGTTGTGCACAACTCAGCACTTCAACTTCAGAACAAAACTCAGCTGCTCCTTGTGCACTAACCATCTTCCGTTGTTTCACAGCCACAACCTGTCCATCGCTCAAAACACCTCTGTATACCTGACCAAATCCACCTTCCGCCAAAAAATTACTCTTTGAAAACCCATCTGTTGCTTTCTCAATCTCTTCATGGCTGAATCTTTTAGGTGATCTACCTAAAACAGGCACACTATGCTTGCAGATGGAACAAAGAGGGGGTGGTGTTGGTGGCTTTTTTAGTGAAAGAGATATATCCCTTCTTATGCTTGAGGTTCTGTCTATCGTTGGAGTAATTGTATGACTGAAGGATACCCTTCTTAACGTTTTTTGGTCCGAATCCTTTTGATTCCTTTCTTTTTGTCCTAATCGTCTAAGATCTACTGATCTCCTTGCTACATATGGCATTGTTACGGTTTCTGTCTTCATATCTACATTTCTCGTCATATCTGTTCTAGATACAAAATGAGAATATAAGAATGCTAACAAAAAGAAAAAAAAAAACAACATACTTCTATCTTGCATCATAAATGAAGCTTTAATCAAATGCTTAGCTATCTCACCATCTTTAACTCTCAAGCGATTTTCATTTCCATCTGCTCCTTCTTCTATAGGGCCAGATACCGATCTGAGAGGGGCCTTAATCCCAAAAGCAGGAATCTGATTTAACTGTTGTGATTTTGGATATTGCTTTGAGCGAGGAGGTGTGTACTTTGCTACTGGAGGACAAGTCTTTTGGTGAGCATGCTCAGTCGTTGTGGACGAGTAAGTGGAATAAAATGATGAAGTGTTCTGTGTCTTATATGAGGTTGGAGTGAGATCTGATGCGCTAAGACTCGTGTTGTAAAGTTGATTATTATAGGCTGGAAAAGAACCTAGCATGTCGGCCATAGTCGGGACTTGTTCTTGATCGATCTTCATGGTAAGTGGGAAATTCACTGATCTAAGAATCTTGTGAAAGGAACCATCTATGAGTACAACATTGCAATTCAAGTATTGCTTTAAGCAACAATCTGCTTCGTTGTTCAATCGTCTGCCACATTCACATTCACATTCACATTCACATTCACATAAAATTTATTATAGAAGGCTAAAACTTTTAGTTCTGTTTTTGATTGATATGAAAGGAAACCTACTGATCAAGAATCACCCATCTTGCGTGTAGCTCGGTTGCTATCATTGCAACTGACCCCATCGGGGTATATGCCACGACTTTTACTTCAGTATGGACCTGGATTCGTAATGTGGAACAAATTGAGGAGTTAGCTGAGGAAAAAAGTTGAGGACGTAGTTCGTTTGCTATCTAAGGCAGAGGATTTCACTATTTTTGAACAAATTTTCATTTTTGATTTTTTGCCAAACCACTCAAAAATCAAACGGCACCATACTAACAAGTGACTAATAACTAAAAACCACTAAAGAATGCTTACCTTGACAACTTTGTGAAGGGAGAAGAGATGGTTTATCATTTGTGCACACACATCATAAACTCGTTGTGGTATATCTCGTCCATCATCTATAAATCCTACCTTATCAGACACATCATTCTTCCCAGCACTCCATTTCTTCAATAAGCCTACTCAAACAGCAAACAAAGTTACAAAACAGAGAAAAAAAAAAGAATGAGGAAAAGAAGAAAGATGCTCATTTGACATTAAACGCAAACTATATGGAAACTAAATATTCTTCTTACGAGAAAAGAATCGTTTAGAAGTATGATGGGGTTGAGTATTCTTGAGTACAGGAGGCGGATTGTATTCGTGAGGAGGAAGAATCGCAAGTAAAACTAGTGAATCCGTAGGCTTGATCACATTTTCAACCGCCCATTCAAGTGCATAATCCGTGATCTCTTTATCTGCCTCAATGCTCACTAATATCACCTGACCCGCCATTTTACTACAGTAAATTTTATGAGTTCACTAATACCGCCTCATAAAGCAGAATGATCTTTTATAACATTGATCCGTGCCAACTTAAATATAGATTATTCACTCAATTTGGTAGATTATTTTGCTGTTTTATTTCTTTATCCTTTGTGTCTTTATCATGTTCATTCTTTAACAGGAGATGACTCAACCGAATGATACAAATGGCACAAACTAGAAGCAATCAGGCTGTCAAAGTTGTGGTTTTCTGTTTGTTTTTAGCATTTGGACTCTTTGATACTTGTTTCCAGCTGCTATCATATTCGAAATAGAATACAAAAACATAGTAGCAAAATATTCAGTGTTCTGTTTTTGACCCATTCTATATTTTGCAGTCCTGCACCATCAAAATATTCAAGATGATTGATTAGATTATGAGTCAAAATTGGTAAAAATATTGTACAATAGGATCAGAATTGGAGCATTGAGCTGACTTGCAAGTTGCAAACACCTTCTGAACAAATTTTTTAATTTATAAATTTGTATTAAATATGATTACAAAAACTTCATATAAGATATGTGATAATTAATGTAATTCATTATAATATACACTTGTTCATCTGGCCTATTTAACAATTAACATGTTAGATTTTTAATAAAATTTCCTAGTTACTGATCTACAGTAATATAACGTAGCCGATAGGCGATCAACTTATAAGTATAAGAGTTAAAACTAGAAATTAACTAATTAATAATTTTATCTGGTCAAAGACTAGAACATGAAAACACTGTTGTATATTTTAGTGCACTGGTGGATTAGTGATACGGGATAGGTGATACGGAGTCCATATCCGACTAAGTTACTAAATACCGGGCTCAATAAAAATTGTGGGGTCAAGGAGGCCCCTTGTGGGGTCCAAGGGGTAACGCCCCTGGTGGGATTCACTTTGTCTATTTTTTCTGCAACTCTTCAAACACATTTACACACACGCATAAACAAACGGGATTCGGATTTTGGTGCAAAAATAATTTCGTAAAATTCGGGCATCGGTCGAAATATTGCTTTTGGAAAGTGATCTCCATACACGACTCTTAGAGATATCCGGATTGAAATCATATCTTGTTTACATTAAAATCCCCAACAAACATTGTTACATGAAGACAAAAGTTTGAAACCATAACTCAAAATATGTGCCCTTTTAAGGTTATGATTGGATCGTTGACTTATGGCTCATGTTAGTTGTGGTATTTGAATATGTCTTCAAACGGCAGATACCATTGTACAACAGCAATAAAAAAACACCAAAAAATGTGTTGGTTGGAAATCATATCCATTGTAATAGTTTCTTCATTCTATATAAAATTTGCTGCCTTACAAAAATGTAAATTAAATTAAATAAATTCAACACGGATCCAGTTTGAAAAGAGGCTAATATGTACTCACTGGTGGTCTTACTAAGTCATGAAAGTCTAACAAATATCTTCATAAAAACAACTTCGAATCATGCAAGAAAAATGGTTCTAATATTTACTGTTTATACTACAAACTTGAACAGAGAAAGTATGAGGGAAAGATTGTCTATAATGAATATGATTTACACACAAGACTTGAACTCCTTGTGAATTTTGTTTCCATTTGATCAATGAAAACAAAGAATCGAATTTGGGTTCAAATCTGAATCCTCTATTTTCCGTCCTCTGAACTCGAACCATGGATACTGTCATCCTCGTATGCCCTATACATTCTTGAATCTGCACTCATGAACCTCGATATTGTACTCTTAAAGCCTTGAGTTTCAAACTCATCTTCACTTCCATCTGTTAACTCTACATCGCTGTTATCATCTCCCCTCGAATCAGATTTATGCATACCTTTTCTGTTGCTACTGCTTTGATCATTATCTCTAGATTTTTTAAAGCTTTTCTTGCTATAATTTGATTTTACTCTATTCATACTTGGCTTTACTGAGTCATTCCCTTCTGTTTTGAACATGACTTTCTTTTTGGTTGATTTCGCTTTCATTCTTGCTTTTGATTTCGAGTTAATAAGAATTGATGATGTGGTTGGTTTGTCTTCATCTGAAAAATCCTCTTCACTGTAATTGTCTTCCTCATATATACTTCCTGATGAACTGTTGGAATCATGGTCCGAATCGGGTTGATCTTTAGGACTAGGTGATACTTCTGGCTCAATAACTGGTTCAGGCTTGAGTACTGGTTCAGGCCTGGACACTGGCTCTGTTCCCGAAGCTGAGTCTGAATCAGAATCTGAAAAATCAGGTTCTGGCTCTGGCTCTAGCTCTGGCTCGGGTTCAGGTTCTGGTTCTGGTTCTGGTTCTGGTTCTGGCTCAGTCTCGGTCTCGGTATCTTGCTCTGACTCCCAGTCAGGCTCGTGCTCCCAGTCATACTCCGGTTCTGGTTCGGGCTCAGGCTCAGACTCATTCTTAGGCTCAGGTTCGGGCTTGGGTTCGATCACGGGCCTATTAAAGGGCTCTATCTTTATATCAAACTCTCGATCGGAGTCATAATCTGATGATGATGATGATGATGATGATGACGACGATGATGGATATTTCTTTGGTTGGTAACCACTAGCGGGTTCGGTGGATGGTGGTGATAGTGATAGTGATGTAAACTCTTCTGGTGGAGCTACAGTGAGAAAGCTAAGAGCTCCTACAATGTCGGATATCAATGGACGAACACTTGACTCCTGTTGTAAACACATTGCCGCTACCCCGACTGCTTGGTTTAAAATCTTTTCTGGAATTACTCCTTTGAATATAGGGTCAGCTAATTCTTGGAATCTTTTTGGATCTTTAAAATAAGGTTGTGCCTATTCAAATCAAAGTAACAAAGCAGTAATGAGAGAAAAATTTTGTTTTTTTCCATAAAGAAACATTTAAATATTTGTGTTCAGAAGCATCTAAAAACTGTAGAAAGGTGAAAAAGATTACCCAAGTCACAAGATTTTGCTCGTTTATAGGGCGAGAGGTGTCCATTGCTTTTCTACCACTAATAATCTCCAACAGAACTACTCCAAAGCAATAGACATCGGATTTGAGGGTTAGCTCACCGGTAGATTCATATTCTGGAGCACAACAAACGGTTCCTACAACCCTTTGCTGCACACTGCTACCAGAAGAACTTTCTAGATTCACAAGCCCGTAGTCTGCAACCTTTGGTTCAAAGTTTTTGTCTAACAGAACATTGGTAGACTTAACGTTGCGACATAGAACCGGTGGACTAACTTTTTCATGTAAATACTCCATTGCTTGTGCAGCTCCTGCTGCAGCTTTCATTCTTGTGATCCAGTCTAATGGTTTTTTGCCTGAAGGAAGATCTGACATTCAAGTTCAACATTAAACTTCACAAAACATTTCACTTGACGCATTATGACAAAAACTTTACTTGTTTCATTTTTAACACGATGTAACACACTACAAAAAATATGCAAATTTCACTTATAAGTTTGAAGAAATATTAAATTGAAAATGCAAAAATTAGTTAGTAAACAATGGATTTAATTTCTAATTAATTTGTATTAGTATGAGTATGGTTTGTGTTATTATTATATTAAAGAACATAACATAAGAGAAAAGTACCATGTAGATGATCTTTAATCGAACCCATTGACATGTACTCGTATACCAAAAGTCTTTGATCACCATCAGCACAATATCCGATAAGTTCAACAAGATTTGGATGTTGAAGATCACTCAATTTGATCACTTCTTCTATGAACTCCTTGTTTGCTTTTGTTCCAAGTTTGTCCAGTCGCTTCACAGCCACCACCTATATTATTCATGTACATAAAATCATTGATCATACACATATTAAATTTAATTAAATACCATAATTTCCCATTGATATAAATAAAATCATTAACATGTATATTAACCTTGCCATCAGCCAGAGTCCCTTTATAAACTTTTCCAAATCCACTTTCTCCTAATAGACATTCTCGCTTGAAATTGTTGGTGGCCGATGCCAAATCTCTGAACTTGAATGTATGAGCTGAACCTGCTGGCGGTTCATCCGTAGTAGTAGTAGTAGCAGCAGCAGCAGTAGTATTAGTAGTTGTGGTTTTGGGAACTGCAACAGCAGCAGGAGGTGGAGCAACAGCAGCAGCAGCACCACCACCACCACCACCACCACCACGACTGTTGTCGTTACTATCTTTGTCTTGCTTGTTTAAATTGGCATTTTTCACTGCATCAAAATAAATGAATGTTTATTTTCGGTAAATGTGCCAAAATGGGCTGTTCAAGAAGATTGGGTAACTGGTGGTCAAAATGAGTTCGAGCCAAAACAGATAATTTTAGTTAATTATTTAGAAATATAGAATTAATGCAACTATCGATCACTAGCTCCAACCTGCTATAGATTTATAAGATTATTCACAAGAAGGCCTTCATTCGGTTACTAGGCTATAACTATCATAAAGTAAGCCAATACTAGTTGCCAAACTAATCTACATACATCATGCATGCATAGAATGACAACGGTTTCAAATTTGAAGCAACAAAACCTTCCATATCTAATACTCTACCTTTACATTGTACTTGTCCAAAATTTTGCATAGAATCAAAAATGGAGCATAGAATCCCATATTCACCATTGAAATCAACAATTAGAATCCATAATATAGCACAAAATCAAAAAATATCGCACAAAAATCTGGCTTGTACTCCAAAATTTAAATAGAATCCAAAATTGAGCATAGAATCGACAATTAAAATCCAAAAATTTAGCATACAATTCAATATTAAGAATCTAGAACAAATCGAAAAATCTGGCACAGAATCGAAAAATAGCATAGAATCCAAATTTAGCGTAGCTTCAAAAAACCAAAAATTTAGCATACAATTCAATTTTGAAAATCTAGCACAAATGGGAAAATCTCGCACAAAATTGGAAAATCTCCATAGAATCCAAAATTAAGCAAACTTTAGCAACAATGCAAATTTTTGCACAAAATCGAAAAATCTGAAATGGAAAAATCTGGCACATAAACAAAAATCTTGCAATAGAATCAATAATTTCCAAAATTGAGCATAGAAATAACAACTAGAATACAAAAATATCGGAGAATATCCGAAATTTGGTATAAATTCGTATTGTATACGTGCTAAGAGGGGATATTTGAATTTGAATTCGATTTTCGGTTTTTTATTTTTTGAACCGAATTCGAATTCGGTTTTCGGTTCGGTTTTCAGTTTTGAATTTTTCGAATTCGGTTAAACCGAAAACCGAATTCAAAACCGAATTCGATTTAATAAATATATTATATATATATATATATATATATATATATATATATATGTGTGTGTGTGTGTGTGTGTGTGTGTGTGTGTGATTTTTCGAATTCGATTGAAAACTTGAAGAGTTTAACATTTTGAAAACTTAAATTTTTTAGCTACCATGTGTTTGTGAAAAATAAATGTTTTGTTTGAACATTAAAATTCATATACATTGACAGTTTTATGTTTTATAAACTCAAATTTGGATAACACATAACAATTATTAATAGTTAAATTTATATAATTGGTATCGTATAATCGTGCATATTTCTTAGTTTTGTATGTTGAAATGTGTTTTTGAAAAAAAGTTAAGTTTTTCGGTTTTAACCGAAACCAAACCGAATTCGAATTCGGTTTTCGGTTCGGTTTACATTTTGAATTCGGTTTTCGGTTTTGCTAAAAAAAAAAATTCAAAACCGAATAATCCGAACAGAATAAACCGAGAAAACCGTAAACCGAACCGATGAACACCCCTGCCTATTGATTGACGCAGAAAATTGCTCCGTTTTATATGCATAGATTGATAAAATGGATCTTCGATGACCGATTATTTCAATAATACGATTGACTTCCTTCCGTTAAAATTAACATGAATACTCATTCACCTTGCTTCCTCGTTTATTTACATCTCTCTGTTTCGTTTCGTTCGTGTGTTCTTGTTTGTGTGTGTTATATTACTGGTTGTAATATGGCTGGCTGATTACCGAAGCCCATATCAAGTTAAAAAGCCCATTTATATGGGCCTTCTGAACAAAACGTATTATTTATGTTAAGCCCATTTCTATTGGGCCTTCTTAACAAAATGTATTATTTATATTTTGATCGATAGTTACATTAATTGTTTTCTAGCTAATCCTTTTCCGTTTACTAATACAGTATGATCCGTTAGAAAACAACGCCACTTGACCGTGTTCACTTTTGATTGGCAACGATAATCGATAATACGTAAACCGATCTATAAATAAACATACCAGAAGTTAGTTTTGAAAGGGGATTTTCTTTTGGTTGTGCAACAGGCAAATCCTCATCTTCAATCTTATCTTCTTCATTATCTTCCTTCTTTTCATCTGAATTTTTTCCTTCCAAGGTCTTTCCTCTAAGGCATGGCAAACAATTCATTCTTTATCCTACGATATTATTTTATGAAGATAAGTTTTCTTGTTGAAAATAAGAGAAAATTACAAACGAAAGAGAAAACACACGAAGGACAAACGAGCCGAAGATAAAATAGAGATTAGTATATTTTGGGTGTTCTCTTATAACACAAACAATATAACCATTTTATGTATTCGTTTATAACTCCCTCGATACATGATTTTGTCGTAAGTTTTACAAGGAGCTAAAATATAAGGTTGTGAACGAAAATGTAGAAAAATTTGACGTAATTCTTGAAAACCAAGGGGGGAGAATTAAGAAATGAGGATGATAAGGGTCCTCCACGTTCCGAACACAGGGACTTGAAGGACCCAAACTCCACCCAGCCAAGCGTTTAAGAGTCTCGAAAAATGGAAGATTAGGAAAAGAGAAGAGTGCCATGCATGGCTTTGAGAAATTAGCTTTTTGGATGGAGAAATTTGTGGATATTGTGTGGACATTCTCCATGTATTTCCTTTTTCTTATAGTATGTATAATATAAGATTACAAAAATTATGTAATTTTAGGAGAAAGGGATTTGATGGACATTATTATACAAGTACTTAGTTAGATTAAAAAAAACCTAATGTGTTAATTTATATTGTGCTTGTCACATATGGATTAATTGATTTCAATATTCTTGGCTTTTTATAGTAAACAAATTTTAGCAAATTACCCATGGCCATAATAAAACATTTATGTGGAGTAAGAAATTTTGGTGTGAATCTTAAACAACTGGAGGGGCCAGTTGGGGCTAGGGGTGTAATCGAGTCGAGTCGACATAGTGCCAAACTCGAGCTCGACTCGACTCGACCAGAAAACTCGAAGCTCGAAACTCGACTCGAACTCGATCGAGCTTGTATTTTCAAGCTCGAGCTTGACTCGACTAATGAATCGATACTTTCGAGCTCGAATCGACTCGACTCGGTTATCAATATTAAAATATTAAAAATTAAATAATTTAGAATTAATATTAATCGAATCGATACTTTAAAGCTTGACTAGATTCGACTCGATTCTTTCATGCTTGACTCGGCTCGGAGTTTATTAAATAATACGGTAAATATGTTAAAATACATATAAATGGAGGGTAAAAATGAAAAATAAAGCAAACTCGATTAGGCTCGCGAGCTTCTCGAGCCGAGTATTATAATACTCGAGCTCGACTCGAAACTCTACTCGAGTAGCTCGAGCTCGAGCTCGACTCGACTTGTAACGAGTCGATTTCGAGTATTTCTCGAGTCGATCTCGAGTAGCTCACGGATTGTCTCGTCTCATTTACACCCCCTAGTTGGGGCTGGGGGTGATGGGCCATTTCAATCGCCCAGTTCATATTTCTTTTAAATCGGTATCTACTATTTAGCCCATCTTAATCATACTATAGCCCACATACATATTTCAATGGAATTAGCCCATATACATATTGTTTTTCTGATTTTATTACTTTGTTTCTTGTTTTTCTAATATTGAATTTTTATATACTTTTTAAAAGATTTACAGGTGGTTAACTCTAAAGACTCAAAGTACTTTTGGCTAGTTACTTTTAAATTTAGTTTAATTAGTTTTCAGTTTCAAACCAACTTTACATTTGGGCATCCATTAATGAAGTTAACTATTAGGAGCTACCATGTGGAATTCGATATCTAGTTACTTAACAGAGTTATCTTGTGTTTATTGAGGAGAAAAGATATTAATTGAAAAAAGAAAAAGCAGAAATATATTAAAAGAAATTGTGTTTGTGCTCTTTAGAAAATGAAGACTAAGAATTTTGGGTAGATCTATAAAAGTGATAAGATGTGAAAGAAATGTAATAAAAACTCATTTAAATTAATTAAATGTACGGAGTAATTAACTAAATACGTTACTTATGTTTATATTACTCCTTATTGTAAAAGATAAAAGAGAAATGATACACTTAAAATCTGTTACAAATTGTAAATTGTAAAAGATAAAAAAATACAAATAAATGTACACATTGTAAAACATAATTAATGATATATGGAAAAAATGTTAGTGTATCACTCGAGATATTTTTTCTTATTGAAGAATACAAATATGATTGCTTTTATATGTTTTATTTGTAACTCTAAAACATAGTAAAATTCAAAAAACATTTCTCAATATATTCTCTATTTTTTTTAAAGCACTTTCTTTCATATTGTTTTTTTTATATATACATATTAAAACTTAAAAAGCAAAATGTTAATGACTTAAAACAAAATTATTACTATAAAATTATATGTTTCTAACTCTTTAATAATCATTCTACTCGATCGATCCTTTTAACAATTTCAATTGATCCAATCTAATAACCTTTGTGAACATACTTTTGGTAGCAATCCACACTTACACATGGTTGTCCACCTCACTAAAAGAAAACAATCCACGTCACATCCTATCTCTCAACCGCTTTTATTCTCTCTTTCATCCACCTTTCACTTGAAAATAAAAAGGCCCTTTTCCATCCTCTTTTACACACACCCAAAAAAAACATACAAATTTTATTCTTCACCGCTAAGCTATCTAACAAAATTACCAATCTTTATATTATACACATATAAATATACCCACATAGAAAAGCATATAATTTCCATCTGGGTCTTAAAAATGGGAGGTGGGTTATTGAAATTAGATCATAATGAACCAGAAAGTAACGAACTTGATGATGAATTTGTGGGTAATTTCTTTGAATCATTGCCGGAAGGATTTGTAGCAAACGCGTTGGCACTTACGAGTCCTAGAGACGTTTGTAGGTTATCGTTGGTGTGTTCTGTTTTCCGATCAGCGGCTGAATGGGATGCGGTGTGGGAGAAGTTTCTGCCGTTGGATTATCAGAAGATTGTGGCGCTGACGGCGGACGGTAGTGGCGGTGGTTCGGTTCGGTTGGGGTCGAAAAAGGAGATGTATCTAAGTTTGTGTGATCACCCTGTTACTATCGATGGTGGTAACAAGGTTAATTCTTGATCATTTGTTTATTGTTATTTATTTTATTGCTAATGATAGTTTATTAGTAGTTTATATCGAAATTCGCAGTTCTATTAGTGGCTTAGATAGGAATTAGCAGTTTTATCAGTAGTTTATATTGAAATTTACGAATTTGGACCGACTATGGATTACTGAAGAATACTCCGAATATTATTGAAGAGTATAATGGTTACAAAGTGACTTGTTTGACTTTTAAAGTTAAAAAAAAAAAAAAAAAAAATAGTAGTTTTATAGGTAATGGCCAAGCAAAAAGCCTGTTGGTACTTTAGTGGGGTTTGAATTTGAATGAAAATTTTAATAGGCTTTATGTAGTTTGTGATAACCAATTTTTAAAATGTTGAGAAAGCATTTTAAGTTTTCAACTATTGCGACTGATTATTTGCTTAGACAAAAAAAGGAAAAATAGAAAAATGGTCTATGAGTACTTACGAATCACACTAATTAAGGGAGTGATCTACCATAAGTTTTCCACTTATGGGTTCGTTTCAAGTATTATTGGTATGCATTTGGAATAAGTTAGAGTGAATGTGAACTTAGTTCTCGTAAGCGAATTTCCATGGATTCTAGGCCCCAAAAGTACTTTAGGGAGACGATTTCAAGATAAAATGTGTAGTGCTTTTGGCATGATGAACCATCACCAAGGTGGCCTAGTGGTTGGCGCCCTAATATCATCACAAGAGGTCTCAGGTTCAAACCTCACTGGCTGCGCATTTTGGGGTGGTCAGGGGAAGGGTCAGAAATGGTCATGGGTATCCATGCCATGGTTAGCCCGCCTACATCCGAGTAAAAATAGTCGCCCTCCTCGGGTAACCTGAACGGGAAAACCTTCTTCGTTTACCCGTTTCTTTTGGCATGATGTTAAATGGGATCCTTTATTTTGGTTGGGATTGGAGAATAATAAAGTTCATGAGAGCTCTAGTATGACACATCGAAAACTTTAACTTGGTTAACTGTAATCATGATTGCAACGTTCAACAAGAGGATTTTGGGCTACATTGTTTATATGTTTTGTGTTGAAGATTTTCATGGGAGGAAATCATTTATTTTGCATGATATATCATGGAGATTTTGGTTTGTAAATCGCGGGTAAAATGTTGTAATATGTAAGTTGTGTCTGCAAGATGACTAATATAATAGGCTAACTGCTATAAAAGTAGATCATGTATGTGGATTTCGTTTGCATACCACGTGAGGCATTACTACGTCATCTTAGATCAGGGTATATTGTTCTAATCTGTGACGTCATTTTCCCTTGATTTTCTTATTATTTATTTCTAAAAAGGGAAACCGTCATTGACACTTGTGTTTTATTTTCCACCCACTTACACGTGAACTTCATTATCATTCTATCGAATTGAAACATTCTACTCTTGATAAATTGTAGAGAATGTAATTTGTTCAACTTTCTTATTATTTCTATCTTTAAAGAATCAGAAAATGGTAATCATAAATCAAAGTGATATTGTACAGAGTTTCTGGTTGGATAAATGGAGTGGGAAAAGATGCTACATGTTGGCTGCACGAGACCTCTCAATCGTTTGGGGTGATACTCCTAGGTACTGGAGATGGATATCCATACCCGAATCAAGGTTATAATAGTTTTCCTTTTCTTTTCTTTTTTTCTCTGTTTTGACTTCTCATTGCTGATTTTATTAAAATTTCGGATTTGATACCAATGGCAGGTTTTCTGAGGTAGTTGAACTCATGAGTGTTTGTTGGCTTGAAGTTCATGGTAAGATCAATACTTCCATGTTGTCAACCAACACTTGTTATGTTGCTTACCTTGTGTACAAATCGACACCAAACACTTACGGTTTTGAGTATCATCCTGCTGAAGTTTCTTTCGGGTTAAGTGGTGTCGAGATTACTACCGAGGGTCAAATCAAGACGGTGTTTCTTGACCCTGAAGTCTACCAAAGGCAAAGATACGAGCATGGGCATGGGCTAATATCTGGAAGACGAATGGGCATGTTTAACCCTTTTAGACGTTCAGGGACTCACTCTAATGTGGGACCCCCTCTAAATGGACCAAAACCGAGGCCAGATGGGTGGCTCGAGATTGAACTGGGCGAGTTTTTAATCGAAAAAGGGCAAGAAAGGGAGCTTGAGATGAGTGTGATGGAGGTGAAAGGAGGAAATTGGAAGGGTGGTTTAGTTGTTCAAGGGATTGAGATTAGGCCAAAGGCAAGTTAAGATAGATTTAGGTGTTTTATTGTCAATAAGTGTGATTAGCTTTTTAGCTTTGTACCTAAGAGTTGATCGATGATATAACCTAATTCTAATGTTTGGTATTGTATTTATTGGTGTTTACTTCTTGCAGCCTTTCCTTTTCTCATTCAATTGTAACATGCTTCCTTTGCTTTGACACTTTCTTTTGTCATTCTTGATCTAAGGGTGTCAAACGGGTGGGTCGGCTTGGATTGGGTCATGGGTCGAATCGGGTTCAGGTCCACAATGGGTCATTATTAAGTAGGGTTGAAAGGGTCAGGTTGGGTCGGGTCGGATCAGGTCGTTTTCGTCATGCTATATATCTCGGGCCCTTTATTTGAAGGAAAAAGGCATGAAAGGAGCAATGGAGCTTGCCCAAGCACAGCCCAAAGGTGGAACCCAATTAGTCTATGTAGGATACCGAGGTTCAATCCCTTGGATCTCCTATTTCACCATCTTACTTTATTAATTTTGCCTCACATTATTTTATTTTTTTTAATTTTCTTTTACCTCATTTAATCCTCTCCTTTCGTTGTAAAACCTTTTTGGCCACGTTAGTTTCTTATCTTACGAATATATATCGTTTATTATTATTTATTCTTTGGTGTATGCCACTTAATCAGTGTGTTTAATAATATGTTATCAGTAACTGTCTTAGGAATTAGGACTCTTATGGAGCTTTTACATAAATATATATAGTCACGGGATAACCGGTTAGATCGCGTACCTTTTCGGATAATCTGAATAGTGAAAATCTAATCCATTTACCTGTTAGTATAAAACTACATGATAAAGATATGTATATATATGTATATATTATTATTACCCCTTTAATATTATGCAACGTACAACCAATGTCTTCTCATAATAGTTGTTCGAGGAAAACTATAAGAAAACATGGGCTGGCATATAAGTTCAAGTCTTCTCGTCAATGTCTATGATGTGAGTTAGCGATGACGTAAATTACTATGCCAAATATATAATTATATATGACTATTTATAGAACCCTTTTTTGTCAAAATAAAAATTTTTATTTAAAATAATAATTTGTAACATAACGTATTTTCTTATCAATTGTTAGCGACTTAGCGTTAGTAGCTATATTGGAGACTAAACAAAGTTGTTTTCATTTCTAAAAGACTTCAATGTACGAAAATGTAATTATATATATTTTGACATTTACAGTGTGTATCGAACTATTTGGATTTCCATTGTCTGTAACAAACTCGATATTCATTGCTATTGTATGTAACTTTTTGTATTTTAACTCGCGTATCAGCTGTATAAGATGACATGTGGCCTCATTGCAAGTTGACATGTCACCAAACTACACACAATAGCAATAAGTTGAAAGTTCATTACACGCAATTGTAACCCTCAATACTTTGTTGTACATTATAAATGTCAGAAGATAAATAATTACATTTCGGTACACTTGAGCCTTTATATAATCAACCTATCAAAAATTAGGACAAATGTCACGAGACAATCACATTGTAAAGAAATTTAAAAGCCCTAATGAGCACAGTCACCGGCTCACCACATAGATTTTAATTATTACAAACACTTGTAGAGCACCGTTTTAGAACATGTATGCAACAGAACATAAGCAAACCAAAGAAACTAGTTTTTTTGGTAAATTTTAAAAGAACAAATCTAATAATTATTTAATAAAATATTACTCTGTCAAAGAAATATTTCTATGTCGTGATGAATGGGACAGAAGAAGTATAAATTGCGCTAGTATGTATAGGGCTTAGTTACTTTATATGTATAAATATGGTTTTTTCGTTTTTAAGTCACTTTTTGTGAACAATTATATGTATAAATATGGTTTTTTCGTTTTTAAGTCACTTTTTGTGAACAAGCTAAGAGAGGTTGTAGTGGAACCGTCATGGCTCATCGTAGAAGCCATGACCAGAAGTCATGATTACGGGTGTTCAGTCATCCGTAAATCATGAAAGGTATTTGTGGAGGTGGTGGTGGTGACGGAGAACAAAGCATATATTGGTTTATTTTCTTCTTTCTAATGTTTTCATAAACTATTTAATTAGAAAAAAGTGAGTTTAAATTTCAGTATCATGACTGCGGGTGTATATTATGGGTCAGTCATGATGTGGCAAAATGTTAATCATTAAATACTTCATTTCTATTTTGAAACACTGACCACAACATAATCAAACGTGTATTTCTAAATCTCATCCTTGACATGTTAATAACTAAGTAACCCACTTCTTAATCTTCTTTTTAGAGCTTTGACAAGTCTTTATAAAGATTTTTTTTATTTATCAATATTTTTTTTATGAACTGATTGTTTTCAACACTTTTATTTTTCTCAAGTTAAAGGGTTAAAGTCGTACATTGGTAATGTATTTTCACTAAGTACGTTAGCAATACATGACTTTAACCACAAGTTAATAATTATTTTATTTTTTGAAAAAAAAAATAAAAAAATTCCAAAGAATATTCCGTCTCTTTACTTCTCTATATATGAGAATTTGGACCTCCTTTTCACAGAATTTGTTTTTCTCTTATGATGGAAACAACATGGAAAGGCTTCTCTTGCCTCTTCTTGTATATATCAATTTTCTTGTTGCTACTTTTAGTTTCACCTATACAAGGAGATGATCAAGGTACACTTCTCAACTCCATAGATGTATATATCTTCTAATAAATGTAAGTTTAACCATCATATCAATTTATCTATTTGATATCTCATATCTTAATGCAAATTTAGTGGACCTTAATTTTATTGATCAACAATCAACTAACTACATGTACAAAATGTTCATTTTGAAACATTCAGTGTACGTTGCACTTGATGATTATGGTTTATTAGCATGTGTTATATGTGCTAGCATACAGGGTCACTGAACTTTGAGGGCCTCCAATTTTTACGACCACTTGTTATAATTAGTATAGGTTTCAATCCAAAAGTAGAAAAAATAAAACAAAAAAACAAAAAAAGCTATTGTTACAATTCGTATTGAAAAAATGTTCAGAAATAGTGACAATCTGATATTGATACAAATAAACTTTATGTGGAGTTAAAGCTGCTTAATTTTTTTTGCCTCGTGTCAGTATGGAAAATACTGATATTCTACACCGTCTAAAATGAGTCGAATGTTTTCCTAATGAGAGTGCATATAGAGTATTGTTGTCTACTCTCATAACTGTAGTGTTTTCTTAACGTTAAAAAGCAATTCATTAATAACTTCAATTTCCATAACTGTAATAGTTGCGGAAAGAAGTTTTTCAAAGCAGTCATAAGAGAGGCTTAACAGAATAACAATGATAGCAATTGAGAATAATCTATTATAGGGTATTGATTCTAAATGTTTAATAAGTAATTCTCCTTTAAGGAATGCTCAGAGAATAGCTCATTTTGATGAAGAATGAAAATGGTTAGTTTTTTTCTAATTGTTAGATAATGAATTTGTATTGTTGTATTTTTATATAACTTGTGTAACATATATGCTTTTTTTCTATATGTATTTAGTTTTTCTTTTTTGTCTATTGAGGGCCTAATTTTTGAAATCGCACGGGGCCTCTTAAATTCATTTGTCGGTCCTGATTATGATTTTTACGTTAGCGTCCTTGATAAGTTTATTTCAAAGTAACGAATACCGTCCCATTTGTAGTAGTATGTATAAACTATCAAGTATTATATGGAACATGTTTTTTTATATCTCTTCAAATTAGTGAAAATTAAATATTTCTTACATATATACTAGTATATGTATGAAAACGCACAATTGTTGTTGCAGGGTGTCCATTGAACTTAACGTCACTACCATACGAACCAAATGGAGACTGCATAGGTCATGAAAAACAACTGAAACTCAAGTCATGGGGAATTCTCACAACAACCTTATGTTGCCAACCTCCTCTAACCATAATCTCCAAATCACTTGCTCGATTATCGGCCAATGCGTCAACGCCAACAATCTTTTTAGATTACAATCAATGGTCAATTTGTAACAACACACCCCTCTTTCAACCCAGGCAGGATTCTATCAATTTCAAAGAATGTAACTTCGAAAACTTGTACAGAGAAGCTGCAGGCTCTTGTTCAGCACTCTCAATAGTTGATATCAAGAATAATAAGGAATTTAATGATGCGAGTGAGTTATGTGATTTTGACCAATCTTATAATTCATATGATGATATATGTAGAGATTGTAGTCGTGCGGTGTTGAAGGCTAGAGACTCGTTGGTGAAGGACTTGGATGCGAAGGGGAATGAAACGGAGAGTGAGATTTGTGGAGTTGCTGTTGTGACTGCTATTGCTTCTGAGAAATGGAATGAGAGCTCGTTTACTGCTGTTGATGATTTTTACGGATGTTTGCATGTATTAGATGTGCATGGTACAATTTTTTTGTTCCATACGGAGTAAAACATTACTTATCATATATTCTTCTTTGATATGAAATCAAATAGGCTAGTTATACTAAAACTTAACAAATTTCTGTAAGCAGTTCAACGTTCTGTTTCTAATTTCTAGTTTCTGTTTTTCACAGATCCAGGCTACATCAAACTAAAACGTAAGTCAATTTTCGTATTTCTTTTTACATAAAGTTATCATCTTTTCCCATAATATGTAAGATAACAGTTTTCACATCATGGTGCAAAAATTCTTCTACCAGATTCCATTTTCCAGACACTATTAGGAGTCGTTCTGGCTAGCATGGGGTTTATGCTAGTCATCATGCTAGTAAAGTACGTCACAAGAAAGAAAATGCAACAAAACAAATCGGCTCAATTTCACACCAAAGAGATACCTACAGCATGGTCTGGCCTTTATAGTTTCTCCAAGGCCGAAATAGAGCACGCAATGAACTTTTCGGATGAGAAAAAGTGCTTGGGTCGTGGAAGTGCTGGGGAGGTTTATAAAGGGATTCTACCAAGTGGACAAGCTGTTGCTATTAAGCAAATAAGTAATAAAAATAATGCTGATTCTTTCACAAGAGAAGTTGAAGGTTTATCTAGAATTCGGCATCCGAATCTAGTTTGTCTTTTTGGTTGCTGCATTGAAGATGGCGAACAGTATTTGGTTTACGAGTATTGTCCTGCTGGAAATCTTGCGCACCATCTCTTGAGTAACTAGCTATTTCATCCCTTAATTAATATTACGTACAATTAGAGGTGGGAAAATATGAGGGTCTGGTAACGTGTCAATACACGTTTGGGTCAAACGATGATTTTTTTACATCTACACATTTTTATGCATTAAAAATACTCTGACCTGTTTGACCCGTTTCAATTTTATTTATTTTTTACCTGTTTACCGAGTTGATATATAACCGAATTGACCCATTTATAAGTAAACGGGTCGAAATTGTAACATCTACGTACAATAAAGCGAACTAGTGTAGTGACATGTATGCATTTGTTGCAGGAAAGGATAGTGTTCTAACTTGGGAGAGAAGAGTTAAGATTTTGAGAGATTGTGCACTTGCAATTCGATTTCTTCACCATTACATAGATGGATGCATTGTTCATAGAGATATTAAGGTATTTACAGTTTTTATTATGTTAGTTACAGGGTGTTTAGTTTTATATTTTAGATGTACAATTCTGATGGTATTTAGCGTTTGATTCCAGTTATTAAGTATCACATAATCACTTTCTAAATACAAGCATATTTATTTTAAATTGTGACTTGATATTGCTTTTATGAATCATTTCCGTTGTAGCTTACAAACATCCTTCTTACCGAGAACTTGGAACCAAAGCTCTCAGATTTTGGATTGGCGAAAGTTCTCGGGATGGAAGAGAGCAAAGTTTTCACAGATGTTCGAGGAACCATAGGCTATATGGATCCCGAGTACATGAGCAACGCCAAATTGACTTGTGCTAGTGACATCTACAGTTTTGGTATCGTTGCCCTTCAACTTCTTTCAGGTCAAAAAGTCATTGAGCTCGATCTTGAAGCCAGAGACCAACTCACGAGAAAGGTATACTAATCGTTCCATTTATGGGTGCGTTATACTACGTAGTACTTGTTAAGGAACGGTGCCATTTTTTACAAGTTCATCTGAAATTGAGAAGCCTAAAATAATATAGACATAATCCATTATTTCATACAAATATATATTAGAAACAGTCACAAAGGTTTTGCCAGGCTATGCACATTTTCGTGCCTGTTAGTCATGTATTCAGTATATACCAAATCTGATGAATTTATGCAGGCTAAGGATGTGAGCATGGGAAGACGTCCATTGACAGATTTTGAAGATCCAAGACTGAAAGGCAATTTAAACACTGTAGATTTTGAATCCATACTACAAGTTGCAGTGCTATGTGTAGCCAAATCAAGCAAAGGCCGGCCAACAATAGACGTTGTGTTTGGGGAGATGGATAAAGCATGGCAAAACACAGCAGCAGATATGGTAAGGGGGTCTAAACCCTTTATAGAGTAACTTGGTTTCAACAAAAATCATTCCAAAAGTAGGTAGCAATATAGACCGATTAACTTACGAATGGATCATTCTGCAGTTACATTTTTATCTCCATGTCACGGGTAGCTAACAATGAAATGGGTCAAATTGATCAATACTGTCAAATTGATCAAAACTGAAAGTCACACAAAGTGTACTTTTAGAGCATAAAACCTCTATGTTAATTAAATTCAGAAGTTTATCTTTTGATTGAAATATATTGTTTTTGTAATCAATTTTTAGATACTTGTTCATAAAAATAAAATAAAAAATCAAGATTGGGGACAAAAAGTGTTACAGGGGACCTGAAGTTATTTTGACACATTACCTAAAACTGCTATACATGCCCATTTTGCTACCTCTGACTCTAAACCATATTCAATGCTAAATGACCACAGCCATAACCTATCTTTTGGTTTGAAACAGCGAGCAAAACGAGAAATGAAGTCATTTACAGCAACACAGCAGGCAAAATCGCTGGATGTGCAAGTAATCCCTCTGTGAAATAGTGAGAACTACAGTTGCAAGTGCTTGTAGCAAAAATCAAGACTATTGTTGCATGCTCTTGTGTTAAAGCATTTTGACAGGAGAACCTCCTTGATGCTCTATAGAAATAAATGTTTTCGTGCGTGTACAGCCTTTAATGTACATAATATATGAGTATGATTCCAGGTTATGTTTGCTTGTATACCCCAATAAATTGAGAAACACAAAATGTAATTAGCCTAATTTAATATTGGTTCTATTCACCCACCTAAGGAGTTGTACTGAATGTGCTCCAAACCTCATTATTGATGTTTAAAGCTAGATCAATTACTTATAAAGTGTATGGTTGGAAGTAAAAGCTTGCAGCAACCATTTGTTTGTTCAAATTCTAAAATGTCACACTATCACAAACCATAACCAAAAACTTTATTATCGCATTTACAGCATGCTGATGATATGACAAAAGTAACAAACAATAGTTTGAACTAAAATGTATTTGCAATACAATTTTTGCTAGGCTGAATTTGAATTAAATTCCAAATAAATATCCATAGACTGCCCTCATTACTTCATTCGCAAAAGCCATTTGACTTTTACTCTTGGAAATCACTCCCGAAAAACGAGATGCTATTCTTTATTCATCATTGGATTAAAAACGGATATCGTGATAATAAGTATAATTATCGAACCAATCAAAACAATAAGATGTTTCACATTCCTACATGAAGTTGAAACAACTAACATAGAAACTGTATTAGTTTTGTCTTCATTCTCCATAATATTTATACAAATATATCTTGAAAACAATTGTAAAGTTAAACAGGACACACCTGCAACATGAAAATAGCCCTGCAGCGGTAACTTCCAAATGCAAGAAGATGTGGATGGAACACCATGTTGATACAGATCCTACACGATTTGCAGCAAACATAGCCACCAAGCGTATAATGTTGCTGAAATCTAGCACACACATACGTACCAGGCTTTGCAATACACCATTATATGGTCAAGCGACGCCAGATAATAGACCAAATTGCAGAACTTTCTCACGCATAACAGAGCTCAAAGGAAATGAACCACCCAATCTTAGCTTCTTCTCAAGGAATTTTACTAGTAATGAACGCCAGAATAAAAAACGGTTGAAACACTCTATCAGTATTTAGCTGGTTGACGTAGAACTGTGAGCGCCTTAAAGATTCACATAGAACATCCAGATTTGGTTTTCAACTTTTCGGATCATAGTTGTCATCACCTATAAACAAACGCCCCCTAAGACTTATCCGTTTGCTTTGTTTGACCACCCTTTGAAAGAACACTATCTTTTCCTGGATGCATTCTCAACGCATTAGCAAACATCCGTTTCGCAGCTCCAACATGTTCCTCTTTAAGATTAAGCTTTGGAATATTTACATTGGTTGACGCTTCAACGTTTACGCTTGAAGGTGGCTTCCTAGTGGAATGTATCTTAATGTCATTGTTTCCACTTATACGTTGTTGACCATTAGACTTTGGATGAGTTTCGAAGCTTGAACCAGTATTATGACCTTTTAACTGACTTTTCACCTCATTAGCAGGTTCCTGTAATCCTATGGCATCTTTGACCTGTGTCTCTTGATTAGATTGTTTAATTTTCTGACCAAGCGCATGAGCAATCATACGACGAGCAATTACTGGATTATTTCGAGGCCTCTCTTCTTTAAGCAATTCCATGTCATCATCTTCTGTCGAGAAAATTCGTTTCCGAGCTGCCAAGTAAGCTGCCTCTCGGTCCTCTAGAGAAATTCGAGCAGATAATGTTTCTACCCTCGTCCCTGAGTAAAATGACAACAATCAATTCACAATATATAGACATGTGATAAGGTCAGAGATGTCAATCAAGGATTTTCATGATACGACAACCAACACCTAATGCTAAGCCTCAATGTTTATATGAGGACATAGAGGGAAGATTCAAAGACATTCATGTGAAAATGGGTCAACATTATTTTCTTCTTAATAAGGGGGAAAAAAACACCAAACTTTGACTTAGCAAATATCAAATGGGCTGAATGATTTAATAGTCAGCCATTGCATAGTCAAGTGCCCACAAAAGAACTTTTTTTTAAATGTTAACAAAAGAACTTTTCTTTAAATGTTAACAAAAGAAAACTGTATCACTATGATAACAATAGTTTATGTCATCAGTCAACCCAACCCAGTAAACCAGTCTTGACCTATAACCTAACCCTAGAGGGATCAATTTTAAGCCAGTTACTTATGAATGGGTTGATTTCTGTTGCATTCTATCACTAATTAGATCAAATGGGTATAACAGACAAATTAAGTAGAGAATAGATCAAATGAGTTGCCCATAGTGTATTCGTAATGCATAAAAACCCCAACATCATTTAATTAGAAAAATATAATATTATTTGAGACAATAGAGTTTTTGTAATCATATTTGGCATATTACCCACTAATGAAATATTCAAACAGAAAGTACTCGAGGCCAAAAGTTTCACCAATAATTCCAGGTTTTGTGTTGAACCAAAACTTACATCTTTTGACTTTTGACCCATTACCCAACCAACCTGATCTGCACCTGCCTATTTTGCCACCTCTACCTAACCCTGACGCAAACAATTTTATACCAGCTAGGCATGAACTGCCATGAAGCAAAGCTATAGTCCCAAAAAATACTTTTCAACTTGACTTGGACAAAAACAATACCAGCAGAGCCATTCTCTCGACGTGATAAGAGCTGGGATGTCACTGGAGACTGGTAGTCATCATGCTCCCATAACATATCCGCAACAAGAATGGACGGTCTGAGATTCAAGAGAGAAGAAACTAAATTGTTGATCAGAATCTTAGAAGGTATAAAACCAACAGCTGACACACATACTACCAATGACGCGTTATCAATCTAACTTGTTAACAGAATGATAGAAAATGGGATTATATATTTAGCACATCAGTGTAGAAACGGCAAGAGAATATAATTGTTTGTTAGACATACATCGACGTGTCTTCACAGCGTTTTAAAACGAGATGCCTTTCATCTCCTTCACCGATAGATTGATGAGAAAATCTTGCATACAAAAAGGAAGTTTGTTACTTTCAGACAAGTGCAAAACAAAAAGTGAAAAGTAGACGAGCCAATGAAGGATACGATAGTGCCAAAAGGATGATACCCAAATATATCAGCAAGGCGGTGTAATAGAAGGCGGTTATAGGGATTCATTGGCTCCAGCTCCAGCACCTCGTCTAAGCTACAATACAGCATAATTTAAAGATTGCTTGTTTCTTTGTATACCCAAAAACAGAGACAACTTGCAAAAACAACTATAACAAGATTACTACATTGACAATAACAAAATGAGTAATGCTATATATGCCTACTTTATATATGCCTCAATTCAAGCCTACTCCACTCAACATCTAACAGATCAAATAGCACATTTCTATCTCCTTTCCATTATCATTAATTTATACACATGCACCAATCATATTGTTAGACCTTGATTTAGGTCCATGTTTTAGGCCTCTAAATCATTTTCCTAACAAAACTATTAAGATAATGAAATCCACTCATTACCAGGGAATTTGTATCAGTGAAAGTTTATAGCAAATCAGCAACCCCGCATGCTACATAAGCATCCTGATTTACGTTTCAAGATTAAGAAAACTACCCTCAAACTTCAATATTATGTGAGCATTTACTAAAAGAAGAGATTGTACAAAATTACTGGATCCTCCTAAAAATCTTTCAAATGGACGCTTGGGAAATCTTCAAACTGCCGATAAAACTCAACATCATCTACTCTATAGACAAATGTCATAGAAGAGCATTTAGTATATAACTTAGACGGTTTAAATATTCAAAATTTTAATATAACAATAACCAGTAACATTGAAACTTTTGACTCGTACATAGGCCAAAAGAAGTCTTCTCCTACCATTCGTAGAGATGTGTGCAGACATAACTTATCACTGGAAAAAAAGAAAAGAAACTCTCCTATTGACATTCTTCCTCTTATGACTTATCAACATCCAATAGGTTACTCCAACAAGCAGACTTACAGGCAAGAAGCAAGCTAAACCGGTAAAAGGTGATCTGTGTTTTATCGTGTTGGCATAATATTTTGAGAGACGTGAAACTTGATTGCTTAAATACTCTTATCTGCCTAAAGTCATATCATGTGTATGGATAGTTGGATATATACACCAAACTAAATAGGATTTCAAATTGACAATTCTGTACAGCTTGCCATTTTTTGGGTCAGTTATAGGGAAGCAAAAATACCTTGTTTCATCCTGAAGGAAATCCACTAGCATATCCTCCATTGAAAGAACAAGGTGCTTGCAAGAAAGATTGTCCTTCACAAGAAAAGCTAATTCTTCAACCTGCATGTTAGTTACAGTTCAAACAGCCATAATTATTGTAATATTATGCCTGTTAATCTTCTTCAAAAGAGCTACTAATTAATAATTATGATCTGAGGGTTTGTTTAGATAACATATTAAAATGTTCTTTTAACAGACATCAAAATAAACAACTAAAACAACAGTGTGAATAAAATTAAAGAGAACAATGTGCATCAATAGAAAGACTAAAAGCAAAAATACTACCAAAGTTTTTGACCTTTTAGAAATTTTGTCAACTACTTCTTTACATATACTACCAAAACAAGAATTTCCTCCCGAGGTACAATGCTAGTTATCTTACACTAGCTTAAAGTAACAGTACAGATAAATTTAGTGTACCAAATATCAATGAAATGATGAATAACTAGAATATAGTTTCGGAGTATTTTTTATATAGTAGATATCATATCCTGTATACAGGAAGGAGAAAGAAACAACTTATGCAAACCAAGTACACCTACAACCATCTATATTGATACTAGGATAACATATAACAAAATGAAACTTTGATGAATCTATAAGTAAGACTGCAAACACCAAGCTCTTCCTATCAATAAAAAAGGTGGAAGACTTGAATACCAACCAATCATGTTATAATTTATTATGCAATAAAAAACAAATATTTAAGTCAACAATCTCACATTCATAAGAATAGAATTAAGCATATAAGATATATAACAGCATAAAGCATAAAACTTACATACACCTTAACCTGCAAACTACAGCATAGATTGCTAAACTATATAAACATAAAAATTGGAAAGATTTGAAGGAAAAAAGAGAGATTTACCATTGAGAATTGAGTGAGACTCATGTTATAAATTAGCAGTTTTGTGTTTCAATTGTTGAATTTTGTTGGTAATTTGATAAAACCCTAATTTCGTGTGAATAAAATTGTTATGATTTGGGTTTATTTTTTTGTTTCTGGTTGCGTATGATGAAGGATTTGTGTCTATCTGAAATGACGGTTTTGACCTTATTGTTTCGGGCTTCAACTTTGTAGAGTCTTGGCCCTAGGCTCAAACTTAGGCCGATCTTGATCAAATGACTATTTTGCCCTTATCATGATTTTGATCAATTATATATCTCAAATAAAAATGCAATAATAAATAATAATTCGATACGGATATCGTAGATTCTTTAATATTTGAAATCCGTGTATACACATATGCTCTTTAAGCCTTTAATAAGGATGACATTAGTAAGTACGATATACTTTTTAACACGTGAGTTATAATGTATATACCATGTACATATCTTAATTCTGCTAATTATTAGCATTAATCTTTTCTAATGTTAAAGATTCATAAAACGTCATTGGATATTACCCTTTTGCTTTTGTTGTTGTTGCAATTGTTATAAGTTAAATTAAATGTCTATTTATTTTAAAATTTTCATGAATATAAGCAATGTAAAACAATACAAACATACATAACTTGTTGAATATATATACTCCGTATTCTCAAGTATATTGATTATATAAAATAAGAAAAAGATAAAAGAAATATGAATATACAAAAAAGTTACGTTGACAATCTAGAATTATAGATTTACTGCATTATCCAATTTAATAGGTTGTAAAAATTTTTTTAAAGAGACGTACATTAAGTAGCTTAGAATTGATGTCCAACGGGTTTATTATCCTTCCGTGTAACAATTTCTAATTCTAATACAATTGAACTATTTTTAATAATTTAGAGCATGGTGTTTGTTTTTTAAATTAAGTTAAATAAAAAGAACCAAATTGCTTAATTGAAGACGTATTTTCCAACTTTTCTATTTACAAAAGAAGGTTTGAATGATAAGATTTTTTATTTATTTTTTCACAGGCTTGTACTTCAAAACCTCTCCACTCAGATTTGCAAAAAAAGTCATTACATTATGTATAAAGGTCAATTCGTTTCATCGTAAGTTTGGTTGAAGAAGTCTGGGAAAAGGATAAAGAGCATTGAGTGTAGTAATAGTAACGGAGTGTTTGCTCCAATTATTTCATTGTATGCTTTGTCTCGAATGCAGACCTTTCAAACTGTGAAGGTAAAAAGGGTATCTTAATAATCATATCATATGGTTCATATGTTGATAGACTGTGGTATACATAATATCCTTGACTTTTCAACAGATAAAATGTTAGGTTGTCCAACTGATAGCACGTCCATTACCCGTAGTGTGGCAAACCGTAAGTCTGCGACTAGTTCTTGCGAATGGAAGGGTTTGGTTTGAAAGTTACAAGGTGAATCATTTACCAGGCCATTGAGGTTATGTTGTTGCCATTGGGAGGTTGTGGTGAAATGGTTTTGAAATGGTTTTAGAAAGTCTTGGGATGATTAAACAACAATGAATTTGTTAAAGGATTAGCAGCTGTAAATCATACTCACAAAAGGAAGATAATTATTTAATTCAGCATATGTGATAGCCAAAGTCAACAATCATGTCATAAACCTACAAATAATGAAGTCATTGAGTTACAGTTTAAACAAGTTCTGAATCATTATGTACAACACAACAAGAAAGAAGTGCACACCATGTTTGGTAAGACATGAGTTTGGATTAACTCTCCAGCTACCATAACGTTTCAGAATTCTTGGTAGTTGCTTTAACGCCAAAATTCAATATTCTTTCTTTTAGCCACATGCTCAAACATCGTGTCCCCAATTCTAGAAAAGAAAAAAAAAAGGTTGAAAACATGTCTATCAATGTAGAAGACACCATTACATCATTACCAATTAAGTACTGACAGACACAAAGTTTGAGTTTCTACCTTCACTGTTTCTGATCTCAAAACAAACCAAAACCTTAACATACCCTCCAGATACTGAAAAAATTTACAGTATAACATTCACAACTACATTAAGTTACAGGTCTTACAAAAATCCTTAATAGTCACATGTCGTGCAGTTATTACATAAAAGAAAATGATATTTTCAAAAACCTATGATTACTCATTTTTTATAACTAACCAGAGACTAAAAATGAATTTGCCTTTTAATAAGAATTATTTGCCATTAATAGTCGTCATAATCAGATACCTGCTGCCATTCAAAATGTAATCCCTGCACAAATTTTTTTTTAAAAAAAAAGTGGTTGAAGGTTGTATGATAGCCCTCTTGTGATTTGGTTATTATAAAGGAGTTGATGTCGAAATGGCTTCCATACCATCACATTTCCAAACTTAATGCTCTTGCACGCACGCACGCACGTATATCTTGAGGTTGTGTAATAAAGAAAGTGGATGTTGATTTTGACGAATTAAAAACACATTCCAACAACGAATCTGCTAATTAAATTGCAATCCCCATATTAAAAGTTAGGTCTTAATCGCTTTAGAAAAGAGAAAATACAAATTACAATATGATTCTTCAAATATCTTAATTAATAATCTTTAAACATATTAATGCAATATAAAAAGTGAGGTTCAAATGAGAATGAAATTTTTTGTAACAATGGATAAACCAATAGTAATGCGTCACGTGTAGAAAAATTCAGTTTTTCACACGTTTTTAAAAATTAAATATCTCAAAAATGGCTAATTGAAAAATTATAAAAATTGCACTATAAAAATCAACATTTTTTCTCTTCGATTAGACATCTCACATGATATACTTTCGATGATTTTTTTTATGAAATTTACAAACTGTACAGTATTAGTATCACATGTGATACTCGTTTGTATCACATGTGATAGTCGTTTATAATACCCACTAAAAAACGAAAAAAATAAGTTCGCCGAAAGTATGTCTTTTGAGATGTTTAATCGCAGAGAAAAAAAAAACGTTGAATTTTATGGTGCAATTTTTATAATTTTTCGACTTACCGTTTGTGAGATACTTAATTTTTAAAAACGTGAGGGAAAGTGATGACACGTGACACATTCTTATTGGTTCATTCATTCTCACCAAAATTCTCATTTTCATTTGAACCTCACTCATTCTTATCAGTTAACATTCTATAATGATGAATGTTAGAAAATTCTCTTAATATTCATCGTATGATATTATAAGGTATAAAAAATAGTTTATCTATGAATATATATAAAGTACTAATATTCATATAGAAACTACTTTTTATAACTTAAAATATCATATGATAAATATAAATAGAATTTTCTAATATTCATCATTAATAAATATTAACCGAAGTGGATATTCATTTTCTTTGAAAAATTATTCGTTAACATTCGTCAACGATGAATGATAATCAAAACGTATAAAACCATATTTTTACCAATAAATATTAATCAAAACCGATGTTATAACTACTAATATTCATCAATAAACTATTTTTTATAACTTATAATGTCATATGATGAATATTAAGGGAATTTGCTAACATGCATCGTTGATGAATCTCTCGATATATATATATATATATATATATATATATATATATATATAGTGGAAGGTTCAAATGAGAACCACATAAAAGTTGAGAACTACTAAATAATGTATTTGTTCACATGTGATTCGCTCAATTCATATGTGAACATTGATATATAATAGATTTAGAAAGAAAAAAAATGCTAAAAACTCTAAAAATTACGTCGTAAAACACATTTGAACCGATTTGTTCACATGATTGTTCACATGTGAACACATATTTGTATTTTTGTGTGTTTCAATATAATTTTAGGATTTTTTTGACTTTTTTATTTATCAATTAAACGTACATCAGTGTTCACATATGAATGAAGTTAATCACATGTGAACAAATACGTAAACTAATAGTTTCTCACAAGTTTCTAACTTTTTAGTTGGTTCTTATTTGAACATGAGAACTACTAGATAACGTATTTGTTGACATGTAATTCGCTCCATTCATATGTGAACATTGATATATGATAGATTTAGAAAGAAAAAAATGCTAAAAACTCTAAAAATCACGTCGTAAAACACATTTGAACCTATTTGTTCACATAATCGTTCAAATGTGAACACATATTTGTATTTTTGTGTTTTTCGATATAATTTTAGGATTTTTTTTGACTTTTTTATTTATCAAACTAAATTAAATGTACATCAATGTTTACATATGAATAAAGTTATTCACATGTGAACAAATACGTAAACTAGTAGTTCTCACGAGTTTTCAATTTTTTAGTTGTCTCGTTTAAACCTTCTCATGTATATCTATATATATATATATATATATATATATATATATATATATATATATATAAAGACACTACTTTTTACTGTTCACCTTCAAGAGCCTACCAAAGTGCCAAGTGTCATCTACTCATCTATCTATCTATTTGTTAACCAAAAGTTTTTGTCTACCAGAATAAGGGTCACAGGGGAGCCTTCTTCTATTGGCCCAAAAACACACTCTAATACATAATAAATAACATGTAAAGGTTACATTAATGTGACTTGTAGCTAAAGTGGTAGATGCTCTCTCTTCCACCCGAAAGGTCTCGAGTTAAATTCAAGGGACTCACTTTTTTCGATAAAAACGTAGCTGATAGTTTTTTTTTTCCCTACCATATTTTAGTTTTATATATCACCCTCCACTCTTATTATTTAACTTTAATGAAAAAGGAATTTAGAGTATATATCTTTTGTAATCTAGCTTAATTTGAGTTTTCATATATTTTGTAGTTAGCTTAGTGGTATTTTACCTGTCTACCATTTAAGTCACCAAGTTAGTACTTAAAAGTATGAGTAAAATTTTCAGACACATATACATCTTCTTGACATGTGTCCTTAATTAAAAAGAAAATTCTAATAATACTAATTTCTTAGGAAAATAATACATATAATTTTAATTATCTTAATTCTTTATCATATTCTAATATTAGTGCACATAGAAGAAATATATTAACACCTTAAATTAGACATAAACATACACTTATCTCAAACACATTATAACTCATATATTAAAAAAAAATGTTATGAAATCTTAATCATCTTCTTAGCATCTTAAACTTAATATATACATATGCACTTAAAATGGTGCCATGTATAATCAACTAACAAAATTAACAATTTAATTTAAAATTACTTTACTTCTTAACTAACACAAACAAAAATGAAAAACTTTTGATATTGCAAAATAATAATACAAAAATATTACAAAATAAATGTTAAGTTGTGACAAACTTCATGTGTCTTCATTTTTAATCTTTTTTTTAATCATCACATTTAAAATGGTTTAACACCTTCAAAAGGACATATAGATACATTAAAAATAAGTAAATCATTAAATGCTTTTACACTCTTCTTTTCAAAACAAAAAATATTAGTCAAAGAACATTCTATACATATAAATCCTAATATATACATTATATCAATACTTTTTTTATATATAAAAACACCGTGCACATATGATAAAAGTTAAACATATAGCTTTCTTTCATGTGCTCAATAAAAAAAATTAAGTTTCATTTACAGCAATTTTATATATCGAACTGTCAAATAATCAAACAATATACTTGGACTGGACAGTGCATAGCACAGCCTAAAAGACCTACTAGTATATATATATGATAGGATGAGCCAACAAACTGAGGCAATAATCCATGATATCAGAGACATTTCCAACTATCTGGTGTAGTATATTTATTTTAAACGATGACTAATATTATTGTCAGAAGATTCACATCTACTTCAATTGCACAGTCAGATTTCAAACATATAAAAAAGGTCAAAGATTTATTGTTACAAGGACTAAATGTTGAAGCTCTTCAACTCTACAAAAACCAACAACCCCATTTTCATCTTCACTCTTTCACTTCCATTCTTCCTTCACTCATCAAAGCTTGCTCTTTTTCTCAAACCCAACATGGCATTGGCCTTCAGTTTCATTCCCTCTCCCTCAAAATGGGTCTTGATTCAGAACCCGTAGTTTCAAATTCAGTTATCTCATTTTATGCTAAATTTTGTGACGTTGAATCCGCACGTAAGGTGTTCGATGAAATGCCTGAGAGAGATGTCATATCCTGGAATTCCATGATGAATTGTTTTGTGAGAAATGGGAATTGTGTGGAAGCTTTAGAGATGTTTAAGGAAATGTATGAAAGTGGGTTTGTTGCGAAACCGGAGTTGATTGCTAGCATTGTTTCTGCATCAGTTCGTTGTTGGTGTACACGGGTAGGGAAAACGATTCATGCTCTTTCTATTGTTGATGAAAGATTTGAGAAGGAGTCAGTGTTCTTATCAACAGCACTCGTGGACTTATATTGGAGGTCTGGGGATTCTGTGATGGCATTACGTGTTTTTGATGCTATGAGGAATAAAAATGAAGTTTCTTGGACTTCCATGATTGCAGGCTATGTTGGAATTAATGATTATTCAATGGCACTTGATTGTTTTAGACGGATGCAGTGGGAAGGAATTAAGCCTAATAGAGTGACACTAGTCAGTGTTTTACCTGCATGTGTTGAATTAGGCACAGTTAGTCTTGGAAAAGAAATTCATGGGTATGCTTTTCGTTATGGGTTAAATTTAGATATACATCTGATATCATCTCTAATTCACATGTATTCAAAGCACACAGATTCATTACCTCTTGCAGAACTACTATTTGAAAAGTCAACGCAGAAAGATGCTGTGCTTTGGAGTTCAATAATCGCAGGATGCTCTCAGCATAAACAAAGTGCCGAGAAGTCAATAGTACTTTTGAATGAAATGCAAAAAGATGGAATTCAGCCAAACTCTGTAACCATATTAGCAGTACTAACTGCTTGTACTAATTTACCATCATTAGCCCTTGGAAGTGGAATACATGGCTATGTGGTTAAGTCGGGTTTAGATTCTGATATATCCATAACAAACTCTCTCATTAATATGTACTCAAAATGTGGCTCACTTAAAGAATCACATCAAGTTTTTCGAGAAATGTCTACACCAGATTGTGTTTCTTGGAGTGCACTTATTAATGCATATGGTGTACACGGTTGTGGTGAAAAAGCCTTACAACTGTTTAGTGAGATGAAAGAAAAAGATATACAGTACGATTCAATCACATTTCTTTCTGTTTTATCAGCATGTAACCATTCTGGACTAAACGAAGAAGGGCACAGATTCTTTTCTGAAGCTGTAAAAAGTGAAAATGGAGTATTAAATTTGGAGCATTACGCTTGTTATATTGATCTTCTTGGAAAGGCAGGGAAGATTGAATTAGCTATTGACGTGTTGAGAACAATGCCTATGAAACCTAGTCCAAAGATTATGAGTTCATTAGTGTCTGCTTGTAAGATTCATGGAAGATTAGATTTTGGTGAAACTTTGTTAAGTTGGTTTATAGAATCAGAACCTGGTAATGCGGCTAACCACACATTGTTGAGTATGATTTATGCTGAATCTGGAAAATGGTTGAACGTGGAAGGTATCCAGAAGGATATGAAATCACGGGGATTGAAAAAGAATTATGGGTTCAGTAGACTTGAAAGTTAATCCAGACTTTGCATTAAACTAATGATTCCTTTTGGAAGAGAGCAGGAGCTGCTGGTATTTCGTGGTACCAACAGCACTTGGGGGCTTTTGTTCCACCAACTTTTGCCGATAAATAGAGGTTAGATGTTTGATTAATGTTATTTGTTAGATGTGCCAAATGGGTGGGTTGGGTAACTGAGTTCGAGTCAAAATGAGTAATTTTGTACGAATTGAAATGGGTCAGTTCGGATTGGCTTGACGTGAAATGCTTTTTGTCCAAAAATTAATTAGCGTGCCAAATAGGATTTTAAAGATTAAATCATTTATATAGTAACCTTGTTTTTTTATATGAGATAATGTAGGAGGTTGTATGCATGCATTGGAAATTAACTGTAGGAGGTTGTATCCAAGCTTTTCTTATCACCCATTCATGCACAGAACATGTGTTCCGGACTTCAACATTTCAAGCATCAAGTCGCAGTAAACCAAGATCATGATGGCTAAGGGAGACCTAAAAGTAATATGATTTTGTCTCATCACCCCACGTGTTTAGAACTTCAGATGAGTCCCTACCAAATAAAATGTTCTTTCTTTTTTTAACGTGTGTTATAATACATATCAAAGACTATATATGAAGGTAAATTTATGACATATTCATGGTTTCAACATAACAGCATTAGGCACCACAAGGACTATTTGTGTAGCTTAAGCATAAGTCAAATGAATAAACTTGTTTTATAGCACAAGGGCTATTTGTTTAGTTTACTCAAACTTTGCTGCTTCAACAAACATGCAAAAAAGAACCTTACCCAAACAAAAAGAATTAAGTTAAAAATAAATAAATAAAACCAAACGTATTAATGACCAAACACAGATTCTGAGAACCCTTTGTTTGTTTCCTGTAATTCTCCTTGGAAATAGGCAGATCCTTCGTCCCTTTTTATGTCCTTGATTGAATATGTACTAGGATGGGTTTTGTCTATTATTTTTTAAAATCAATTTCATAATATTTGATTTCTATCACTTTTATTATTACTGTACGTAAGGGTGTCTCATGTTTGAGTTATTATTTGATCATTACATCCATAATTCTAGCATAACTCTATGTGAACCGATCATTTTGATATCAATGAAAGAAAATGTCTTCCAGATTTGTAAGTACAATCTCTATCCCTAGATAGTTTAATGAACAAGCTGATGCTTAGTATTTTGGAATATGGATTTCATTGAAGAAATGTTATTATGCTTATTGTTTATGATTTCATCAAGTCTTATGGAAAACTGAGAAAAATTTACACTTTTAAGGCTAAATTGGATGTTTGTCATATTATACAATCGATGCAGAAGATGTAAGATTTTCTGAGAAACTTGACAAATAATGTTGGTAGTGAATTATGTTAGGGAAGACCAAATAAGACATTTGCTCTACGAAGTGATAGATTTTGATACCGAACACCAAAATGTAAATCGTTTTATGTCTCGAAGGGTTAGGTATATATTTTCAAATGTCGATTTAGTCATAAGAAACATAGAAATGTTTTCCATACTCTATTAGTTTGGTAGAGTTTGTTACTTTTTTTCTTTGAAGTTCAATGAATATGCTCGACTTGGTACCTTGTTGTGAACTTTTAGACTGTCATATGATTTCTGGACAATGTATGTGACAGGAAACTTGTAATGCTTGATAATGATTGTGCATTTATGTTTAACAAACACTTTGTATTGCACATACACTCAATTTTTACACTCACAGCTTAAATATTTTTTCCTGTTTTTGGATTAACACAAATTCATATACTGCATTAAGGGTGCATGTTGTCTTCTCGGAGTAGTTATCTGCTTGGTGCACATGCTTTTTAGTCTTTACTTATCAACACTTACTGATTTAACAAACTTCAAGATTGGATTTTTTTTATTAGATCTCATGGCTGAAAAATCCAAGAAGTACAGGAGCATATTATGGCTTCTTTCTACCAGCTGCTTTTCTACTCTGCCTAGCATTATTGATAGGCACTATATTTGTTGGTAAAGATCATACCGAGGTACTTGTTTAATTTTGTGTCATTTCATATCTATTTACTGTCTACAAATAAAAACTACATATGGAGTAGTTACCTAGGATGAGATACACTTGTTGATATTTGAGTATGATCTTGAGATTTTCCTTCAATTTTCTTCTATCATTTGAATATGATATTAAAATTTGTTATGTGTTTTAATAATAATAATGGAACAGAATAATAATGGGTACTGTTCCTGTTCAGAAATCTATAAGATGGGGCATAGACGGTATACGAGGCTCTGGATATTCAAAAATAACAAGTGAGGTTTGTTTTCCCTTCATGTCTTTATTAATCGCTCAACGGTTTGTGAGCCTTTCTGTTAAAAATGAAAAAAATGGAAGTATGATTTTAATGATTTTAAACTGTAAATTACAAGAAGTCACAATGAATATATTCTTTTAACGGATGGATTCATTTTTTGCCACTTAACATTCAAAACTTTTTGTATAAATAGATTTGATAGAAGTATGAGATGTAATCATGAAAGTACTTAAAGTTCAAAGCACTCTCGCTTGATTGGTAGAAATAGTGTTATATAAATGTATTACCCATACTGAGAACCTTCCTTTTGTCAAGAAGTTGCAACCGCAGCCATCTCCACATCTACAACCAGAACCACCACCGCAACAGCAGCCAGCTATCCGACCTCAGCTGCAACCATTGCAACCACATATGACACCAGATCCATCACCAGAACCGCTATCACAGCAGGTGGACCAGAAATGCTTAGCTCAGGTCTCTCTTCCATCCATCCTAAAATTTTTAGTATCATTGCAACAGGCTGCAGATGTCTCTGATGAAGTTATCTATACTATTATATAAAGCATTTCTTGCTTCTATTCTAAGAAACTTTTAAGAATACATTTTAAGATTCAACATTTATATTTAGAAATTAATATTTTCAATAATTCAATACATCTAATAATTAATTTACATCTTCCATCATTAAATATTAAAATCTCATTCATCCAAATCTTTAGAAGGGTCAAACGGGCATATTACCAATAGCGATTTATACTGATAGTTAATAGATAATACATTGAAAAAAATAAAATTTTACACAATACTATCACAATTCAACACTTTTGATAGATTTTGTTTTTCGCTGCATTGCGCGGGTATTTTGCTAGTTATTTTTTATATATTCTCCTGATGTTCAAACAATAAGTCAGTACTTATTTTATGGTGCTTTATATGGATCTGTTCTTATTCTTATTAATATAGTTGTTATTTTTCTATTTAAGAATGAATGCCGGCCTCGTGGAAGTGAATCATTACCTAAAGGACTTGTTGCCAATACTTCTGACTTGCAAATGCAACCCCTATGGGGACGCCGCAAGGTATGTTTTATGATTTAACTTATGATCTACAGTAGTAACCAAGTATGTTTTGCCAATACTTATGTTCTACAGTAGTACCAATCATGAAGCGTCTGTGCTTATCCACAGAAAGTAAATTCTACAACAAGCTTATTTACTGCTGCTGTTGGTATAAAACAGAAGGAAACCGTAGATAAGATGGTTCGGAAGGTAACTTATTCCTCTACTTTTATTCTTTTAGAAATTTGTTTTAATTTACCTTTACAAACAAATGATAATCTCTTTCTTATTATGCAGTTTTTATCAAGTAATTTCAGTGTGATGCTTTTCCATTATGATGGTGTTGTCGATGCATGGAAGGATCTAGAATGGGCCAACAACGTGGTACAAGTATCTGCAGTCAATCAAACCAAATGGTAATAAAGTATTAAGTCAAATTATTTCTGCATTTGTGAGAAATTTATGTTTCTTAACATATTTCTCTCTGTTTATGAACTTAATGATGAAACACAGGTGGTTTGCCAAGCGATTTTTACATCCAGATATAGTTACAGAGTACAGTTATATCTTTCTCTGGGATGAAGATCTTGGAGTTGACGATTTTGACCCTGACCGGTATGGTAGGCTCTTCTGTTAGAAACTTGTTACTACAAATTGAACTATAAATTTACAGGTTTCGTGGTAGATTATATTTTTAATCTATTTGATATTTGTAGATATCTGTCAATAGTTAAAGATGAAGGGCTTGAAATCACACAACCAGCACTTGATACAACAAAATCAGAGGTGCATCATACAATTACTGCACGATGGAAAAACTCAACTGTTCACAGGTTTTCTTCTCTCTAATCTCCTTATATGGACAAACACACATGCTCACCACCCCCCACAACTCTGCTGTATTTGTTATTTAATAATATGTACCTTTTGTGAGAGACTGTTCTAGTATGTGTTTAACTGAAACACACGGTTATTCATACTTGAGATGTCCTCCTCCAATATTTTCGAGCTGTATATTAATGCCTATAAATTTGGTTTAATTCTTACTGCTATTCGTATTTAATTATTTATCTGTGTTGTGTATTTTTTTAAGATATATAGTTACACTATGTTTGTTGCTCAGATGTCTGTTTGATCAGGTGGGAATTTTGTAAATAATAACGATTTGCTGTATCTTTAGGAGGGCTAATCCTAGTAGTAGCAAGCACGGATGTGATTGGACAAGTGAATATCCTCCTTGCACTGGGTAAAACTTCCAAACTACTTTACTGATTTTTACACATGCATCAGTTACTCGAACGGTCATATTTCTTATTCAATGATAAAGCCCAATGCTTTACATTCAGAAAGGTGAATTGCAATAGCAAAATATTTTCACTTCAGTTCTAATTTGCTCACTGGATTTCGAAAAATATCACCAAAACCAGTGTACGTTTTTGTTATTTTGGATATAGTTTAATGCTAAACCTAAAAAATGATGATGTAGCTGAATGGTTTGCATAAAGATAAATAGTGGAATTGAATTGAAATTTTGTTTCCATTTGTTGCAACTTTCCAAATTTGTACACCAAACGTGACCATGGACAGAGAATCGATAGTTTTGATGTTCCATTGCAGGTGGATAGAATTAATGGCTCCAGTCTTCTCCCGAGCTGCCTGGCGATGTATATGGTATATGATCCAGGTGATCCATATTCTATAAAGATTCAATAGTTATGTAAAAAAATTTAATCTGTATTCAAAAGTTGTCTCATATACATGTAAAAATTATGTCATATTTATGTATCATCAAGCATACACCTGTGTAGTAATTCTCGTCAAACTGTAAAAGAAGACTGGCTTGAAATGCTTAAATGACTTCATAAGAAAAAGAAATAGAAATAGAAATCAAGTAACAAGAGATACTACTATATCTTTCTTTTCTAGATGTGAAGTTCTTTTATTTTTATTTTCCAGAGTGACTTGAACCATGCATGGGGGCTAGATATTCTTTTTGGCTATTGTGCACAGGTAATTTCTCTTTGGAAAGTTGTTCTCTGTTCTCTCCAAAGGTGTCAAGATGGGCAGATCGTCACGGGTCAAAATGAGTCCAGGTTATAACGGGCCATTTTCATATAGGTTAGGTTGACCTCCAAACACTTTTTTGTCCATTATAAAACAATATTACTATAATAGTAATCTAAATCTTTGAATTATATGATTTAGGAGGTCTTATATATTACAATAAAATTCGGAAAACTTTCAACCAATTTGACCCGTTCCCCTTTTTAGCTGATTGTTATTTTTTTGATTTGACCAATTCAAACAGTTTATTCTGTAAATGGGTTGAAATTGTCATCTATAGTTCTTCTTTCTCTCATATCTTTTCTGTTTATTCTGCTTTTTGCTGATGACATTAAGATTTGTTGTAGGGAGATAGAACTGAAAATGTTGGTGTTGTGGATGCCGAATACATTGTTCACTATGGTATGCCAACCTTCGGGGAGACTCAAAACAAGGTCAGTCTTGTGATCATTCTTACAATTCTTTTATTATACCAGTTCAAGGTTCATATTCGTTATAGTACTTGCCCAATAGTCACACTTCCCACTTTTCCCACAAGAAACTGAAAATGAGGACATAAAGACTTTAATCAAAGTAATATTATTGTCATACACATGTGTGCCATAGTCCAGATGTGTATGTTTCTGGACCTTGTTAAATTGAGCTATATATATTGCTCCAGAAATATCCTTCCTCATCTTATCGGAACTTTTGTATCCTTATCTTCTTATCCACACCTTTGTTTTATATGTTCATAAACATTTATTGGTAAATATTATGTTTTAAAATGGTCTGTTATGAAATAATGCTGAGCCATGTTTTAACTCGACCATAAGTGGATCTTATAGTACATTTGCCAAATCTATGTTCCTGTGTTTATATTGGAGAAAGAATGTGAAAATAAGTAAATATCAGTAAGTTCAGCGCCCCTGCTTTAAATCTCAGACGATTCAACTACTTGGAGAATGCCGCCAACTTTATTCTCCTCAAGATTCTACACGCAATTATGTTAAACTTAATAAGTCTCAGTACAAACATCAAGAGCTTGCAAACCTACATACAATTTTTGTGTTGTGTAATCTGTCTCAAACTAACTGTGTTATTCACCATGTATTTGCAGGAGAAACATAATCCTTCAGAACCAAATGCTAGACTGGAAGTGAGTGTTCTTATATCAGTTTGTCCAACCCGGCCTGTTATGACATGTATCACAAAAATTACTTGTTTTCACCCTTCCATTTTTCCACCTGTAAGAGAGTTGCTATTTCCTGACAAATCAGATCATATATCATGTTTTGGTATGCATACTAAATATGGCTCCACATCCAACACAATTGTGCAAAGAAAATATTCATACAAATAGTTTTGACCCAAATGGCTATGCAATCCTGTGGACTCTTGGCACAACTGCCGCACAATTCATTTTGGTAGAATGTCATTACACAAGGAGATAACAACTCACTAGAGGTGGCAAGATGGTGGGTCCTGAAGGTTGGGTGAGATTGACCCATTTGTGATTAAATACAACCAAAATACATATTTGTAAATTAATGGGTCAAATTGCCATCTCTATCTATGCTCATTTGATAGAGCACAAAAACATTAAAAAAAATCCATGGTCTCATCAATTCTGTTGTTTTCGACGTATTTAGAAGTTTGAACACAAAAATGATCTACAACTGAACAAAAGCACATAGCTTCAATGCAGCATGTGGTGTAGGCTTTTCGAACCTTATGTAAGATTCCTCCAACCTAAATGTGATTTATTGTTATTTTTAGGTGAGAAGGCATTCGCATCAAGAATACAAGATATTCAAAAGGAGATGGCAGGAAGCTGCTAAGGAAGATGAATCTTGGGTTGATCCTTATCCATATTCTTGGAACTATAGCATCATTTAACATTGATCCATGCAAATATCTGTCAAATATATATATGAAGGCCAAAACTATAACCAAGTACATGTGTTGTAACAAAATACAATGATCAAGAATTGTGTGTTTCTTTTGTAGCACATATCTTGAATAATTTAATTTATGTTTTTTTAAAGAACTTTCTATAAATTTCAAGTTGGTTTTTGGATCGTGTCTCTGAGCCGGGTTTTGTAGTAACTGGGGTCCCGTAGAGGATACAACCACATTTGGTCAATGATCTTATCTAAATCTGCTCAAACCAGTCCCATTCACATCACTAATCTTGATTATCATATTTTTATCTAAATCCAATATATTTTTGAATTTAAAAGAAATATCTTCAACCAATTACTGGTTGGGCTTCAACAAGGTACAGTAGATCTTGAGAAGTATCTGTCAGTAGTTCAAAAATTAACACCAACGTTCCTGCAAAACAAAACAGTTAATATCTATTTATGAGAAAAATTCAACATGAAATAAGGAAAATATCCTAAACTTGTGAGTAGGGCATATGGATTCTTCACCTTCACGTACTACAACTTTACCTGGCAAACGGGTCATTTTGGTCATGGGTTAAATCGGTTTGGGGTCGAAATGGGTCACGGGTCAAACGGGTCATTTTTTAATCGGGTCGAAACTTCGTTGGGTCGAGGTCGGGTTGGGTCTTCTTTGTATTTTAAAATAAAATTCAATTTAAATATTTTTTTCAGTGTTAAAATAATATAATAAAGTTATGAATAATTATATATGTTATTTATAATGGTTAATAGTGGTTTAGTCCTCAAGTTTCACCTTTTTTTTCTTTTCATTTTAACACTTCAAGTTTTTTACTCATGATTTAATCTTTCAAGTTTCAAAATACGGGGATATTAATATTGAATTATTTTCCGTTTTAAACGAAAAGCAAATTGATAATAATTATAATATTTTTATAAATACAACGCAAATTATTACATCAAAATATGTTTTTAAGGAAAGTTAAAAAGGTAAAACAAATAGGAATATAGGGAATATAAAATAATATTTTTACAGGAAATGGTTTGCTCCTAAATAGCAAAAGTCAAAACAAGTTCTTCTGCAGCTAATCAAGAAGACGCAACAATCAACCGACCCATTGAGGACCCGTTGGATCCGCTCACCTTTTAGCAAGACATTTCTCATTGACCTGTTAGACCCTCTAATTAATTTTGTAGGCTTACCACTCCAACCCATAAAAGGATTTATTTTTACCCAACCAAACCCATTTTTTATCCTTTGGGTTGTGATTGCCAGGTCTAACTACAATACAGATTATTTATAGTGAATACATAGCATTCTACAGGTTCAAAGTTTATTTCTAATAGTAAAAGGAGAAGGTTACCCTTAAGTAGCTCAAAGCCTATGTTGAATAGCAATGCAAAACTGAACAAGGCACCAACTTAATATCCAGTAATAGTACCCATCACATTCTACCCCAAGACTTTAAAGTGTTTATATCCCAATGGTTATTATAGCCCTCATCTGCTTAAAAAAGGTTTTATAATGAGTAATGTAACAGTGAATAATATCAAATCTCAAGCCAATCTTTTAACGTTTTTACCTTTTTCCATCTGGGCAAGAGAAATTCATTCACCGCAAGGCCAATTTCACCATACCATAGATTAAAAAAAACATAAAATCCGCACTCCCACCAAGCTGACAGTAAAACTGCAAAGTTCATAAATAAATAAACCTTTTGTGCTTGAACTGTCTGCCAGTAGTTTGAACTTTGAATCACCAGCTTGATATTTCAAGAAATTTCATTATTTAACATTGTGCTACAGCAAAGTTTTCATGGATATTATAATATAAAGTGTAATAACATAATTACTACAATGGAAATCTCTTTAATTTTATAATTTAATGGAAGAAAAGAATCCACATACTTTGCCATATCCAGTTGTGGATGAATCTGGTGGTGATGAAATTGCGGAGCTCGTAATCGATCCACTAGCTTCTTTTGATGGAATTTTGATAACAGGCTTCAACTGATATACAAGAAGAAGGTTACAAATGTTGATATTGTGACTTTATCAACTAAAGTTGCCTATATGATACCTCAGGGAACTTGTATCCAGTCTGGTCTTTCAAAGTACTTGAAAGAATCTTACTAAATGACGTGAAGGAATCCTGTTTAACATTGATTTAATTACAAGCTGTTCCTACACTGTTTCGCACAAAAGTTATATACGAAAATGAAGGCATAAAGAAGGCAATAGTTACCATACTTCCATTACGAACAAAAGACATCAAGTCACCATCCAAGTTCTCTTTAGCATAAATCATACAGTCTGTTAAGGCCTTGAAAATTGAATCTGCACAGTACCAAAATAATATACACTTTACCAAAACAATTATACAAATCATACTTTGAGATCCAACATTCAATTAATGGTTAGTTAAACACTTAATCATAAACCCATAATTTCAGATAATAAAATAAAGTAAGAATTTGTAAACCAGAGCATGGTGTCTGCGTTTCACAATTGGCAGAAATATCAACAATCTCAAATAATCCCTATAAGACTCATTCCCTTCTAATCAAGAACACTAATTAGTTATAAAAACTAAACACACACATACTTTTGGGACAGACCCCGTTGATCCATTTACCTCATCAAAGACCTCACATATGTTAATGCTCCGTTGGTGCAAACAATTGTTCTACCCGTATTAACAATATTCTTGACAGCACACATAACAATGGCAGCTGATCTGACATCCAGTCCCGCTGTAGGTTCATCCATGAAAGTAATGGAGATATTAGCAACAACAGAATCTGAACAACTGGAATCCAATATATTTTGAATTTAAATAATATATATCTTCAACCAATTACCTGTGGGGTTTCAACAAGGTATAGTAGATCTTGAAAGGTAAATCTGTCAGCGGTTCAAAATTTAACACCAACGCTCCTGCAATAGACACACATATCCAGCAGTCCTACACTCCTACCATTTGACTGTACAGGAGATCTTAGATAATTCCTACAAACTCATTCCCTTCGTTTCTCAATCAACAATCTTCACAGATGAACCCGTCTTCACATTATCCTAGAAAACACAAGTTCATACTAAAAAAGATAAATAAATAAATAAGAAACATTGTCATGTGTACCCTTTTGAAAAGCAGAAATTCAAATACAGGGAGGTTTAATCCTTCAACCGATTTCAAAAATTTTCAAAGAATTGATGGCTGAGAATCCCATGTAAGTAGCTGAGATGGAATCCCTAATCTTGAAAATTTTGATAACAAAATAACATCAGTATTCAACAAAAAGTAACTAAAATGCTGAATACCTAATTGTGCAATTATTATGAGTTTGCATAAGACTATAAGAGTAATCAGACACATACCTTTTCTGGTTCAATCGATTTCTTGAGCAAGAAATGACTTCTTTTTGTAATACTTTTGAATTTTCACAAAAGTAAACCAACCAAAATCAAGAATCATTATTGTACAGAAAAACGCAAATCATCACACCAAATTACAATTTCAATAATAGTAGTATTCAACAATCTGTAAATCACCTGAAATCTGAAACCCTAACAAAAGATTGATCAAATCGTCAAGTGAAAGAGAGAGTGACAATTACCAAGAGTTGAAGATCCAAGGGCCGATGATTTTCGTGTTATGAGACAGAAATTTATGCGAATCTATCGATTATAGTTAACATGACGATGAAAGTAAGGGTTACTAACCTAACAGAGACTGATATTTATACGTATGTACGTATCGTACGTGTGACTGTGTGAGGGTTTTGAATTTAAACTCAACGGCCACAGGAATACAAAGACTCGTGTTCGCGTAACTTTTACGCACGTGTATGCACCGACATAACATATTTTATTTTCATTTTTTAATGTCTTTTTATTTTATTTTTTCTTTCTCTTTACAATTAAATTAATTTTTTTTGTAAAATATGTTAATTTTGTAATGTTACCTTCTTTTGCATCTCTTTTTATCGTTGATAAAATTAACTGGTGTCGTAAAATATATTACATAAATAAATTCTTTTTTTATTTTATTATATATATATTATATTATAAAAAAGTAAAATTATATATATATATATATATATATATATATATATATATATTACATATATATATATATATATATATTACATATATATATATATATATATATTACATATATATATATATATATATATTACATATATATATATATATATATATATATATATATATATATATATATATATATATATATATATATATATATTTTATATATATATACATAAAAAGGTAAAATTATATTATAAAAAATATATTTATGGATATTAAGGTACTTTCAAATTATCTTTATAACTTAGCACTATCATAATATAGATTAAAAAATGGAATTTTCATGGTGGCTTTTTACATGATACATATTTATATTTGAATTTGAATTTGAATTTGAATTTGAATAATGAATATCTCTTGATTGAATTTTTATTCAAGAATATAGTCCTCAATTTTGCATCATTATTTATTGTAATAAATGCCTTTTTTAATTACATCTAAAAAATCGACCTAGAAACTAAGCTAAAAAACATATTATAGCACATGGGGTCAAGTTAGACTAGTTCGGTTCATAGTTGTTAACTCGTGACTCGGAATCTTGATTTTTAAGTCGTGACTCGTGACTCGGTTCAACTCTGAAGAGTCACTATTTTACGATAAATATATATATTTATATGTATATTAATATAATTGTTTAAGATTTTTGTTCTTAAGTGAAATAAAACATGCTAAAATTCGATAATTAAGTCTTGGACCGTCAATCAACACAAACACTTATTATTATTTTTTCTATTTTGTCTTTTTATTTGTTGTATTGCATTACACTAAAAGTTTTCAAATTTTCTGACTCGCAAGAGTCGCACAAGACTCGGAAGAGTCACACATGACTCGGAAGAGTCAATAAACGACTCGTAGGAGTCAAAGTCATTTAAGAGTCGGGGTCCGAATCGTCTCGTTTTTTGGATTTTTGACTCGACTCAGAGTCCACTCGTGAATCGTAAGAGTTTAACAACTATGATTCGGTTCATTATTCTTTTAATTTAAGAAACCATAAACAAATGAAAAGTTCATTACCAAACCATATATTATCATTTATAATTAAGCAATATTTTTATTAATAAAAACTAAATATTCATATACCTCTATTACAAATATATAAAAGGCCAAAATGTATTTTACTACCTCCAACTTAGTCAACCAGGTTTCTTAATACCCTAAAGTATTAAGGGTGCAACATAGTACCCTATAGTTGTAAACTCGGTCACTTTAGTACCCTGGACCCAGCTTACTCCCTCACGTGATAGCACATAGTACCCTATAGTTGTAAACTCGGTCACGTTAGTTTTTGTTGACATTGTTAGAGTTAGGCACGTGCTATCTTTATTTTATTTCTCCTATGCGATTTTTTTTTCACCTAGCTAAAACATGTCAGTTTCCCATCAATTAAATATTCTTCTTTTATTTCCTTTACAAATTGATATCTCTTTGTTCTTTATATAATAAAAAAAAATTGTTATTAAGATTACTTTGAACAATAAAAATCTTTTTCAAGAGAGGACGTAAATTTTGTTTAAAAAAGAATGAAAAAACGTATACATTGAGGACTCATGAGCCTAACTCTAAACTATACATATTTAATCATGTCGAGTACACTTTTAGCTTATACTTACAGAAATCCCAATCAAGGCAATTACTATTACAAAAGGTGATATACCAACTATTGAGTCATTTTTAAAAATAAAATGTCAGTGATACTTTTTCATTCTTTTTTGGGTAAATGCATTAAATCGGCTACGTAATGCTCCAAAATATGTCATTGCAATCTACCTATTTTATTATTTATGTATGCATTATACCAAATGATTTCGTGCCAAGGTAAGTAACATGATAACCCGTGACATGAACGACTTGTAAAATAGATTATTTTGAATTTTTCATTTTGATTATTCTTTTTAGCAAAACAAGATGCTTTTTACCCGCGTGTTGCGGCGGAGCGGAAAAAATTATAATTTTAAGTGAATATTTTATACATGTTTGTTGAATATAAAAAATAACATATCAAAATATATATATACTTAAACCAATTACCATACGTGATCTTACACTTGATTACGATGACGTTAACGTCAATCTTATATTAACACAAATTATTCTTTATTTACTATAGCAAATAAATGTCATTTGCGATTTAATTTCAACAACCGTATGCAAAACTAAATAAAATATACGTTATGTTAAAATAAGAAAAAATGGTTTATTTTCAAAAGTAAAAACGAGTGAGCAGAATAGGGAGGAGGAAAGAGGCCCTGGCGAACCCTCATAATTAGTGAACAAGTTAAGGCCCACCGTCGGGGCATAAGCGCCCTCTTGCTACCCATATGCGAGGCGCCGTCTTAGCCTTCAATTAACTAAATTTTCCGAATGATTGTAATGCATCTCTTTTTATGACTATGTCACCTCTTTTATTATGTTGAAAACTCATTCTGAATTTGTGTAACACCCCAAATTCTGTAAGTTTTATAATTATATTAATGTATGCTATTTAAACATTTATATTTGTAATTGGTGTTAAATACAAATATAGTTTATGGAATGGAAATATAAAAAGAATTACAAGTTGAGGGGTTGAAAGTGTTAAGAGTGTAAGTGGAGGGTAGAAAATGAAAATATGTAAATATATCATCCTCCTTCATGAAAAATCAAGAACACAAAACTTGTTCCTGTGTGTGTGCATTCGGTCGAGAGAAACAAAGAGCAAGAAAATGGAGAAATCGAAATTGAAGCTAGGTTTGATAAATTGAAGGTTCTAAACCCTAATTCAAGTCAAATAAGGTATGAATAACACTCTCTAACCCTTGATTTCATGATTTAGTTATGAACCCTACTTAGGGTTTAAATAAAAGAAGTTAACTTGTAACACCCCAAAATTTGTAAGTTGCATTTTTATATTATAAGAATCATTTTTTTTTTTTTGAGTTTATAATACTATTAATATAATTAGTATTTTAAAAGATAAGAGTTTAAATAAGTAAGTGGCAAAAATAGGATTCTTGAAACTTAGAAAGGTTAAGTGGTGGCCAAAATAGAAGAAAGGAGAGTTGAGGGTAGAAAACGAAAAATGTATTTATTAAATCCTCTCTTGAAAATCTAGAAAATAAAGAAAGAAAAAGAGTGTGTGTGCATATGTTTGAGAAAGAACGAGAGAAAGAGGTGAAGACAAGCAAAGAAGAAAAACCACAAATTGAGCCTTGATTTTGAGAGTTAGGGCTTGCATTAGTCAAATTCATCATCTCTAAGGTAAGGATATCCCATTCTATGCTTCAATTTGAGTTATTTCATGAATTTGAAGATGAACCCTAAAATTGGGGTTTGAGTAAAGGTTAGTTTTTGGGTGTAAGAATGTTAGATGATGATATTGGGGTATAAATGAGCTTGTTTTTATATTAGAAAATGAACGAAAAGAGTTTTGGTATGAATCTTTGAGTTTTAGTGATTTTGTTAAAGATGGAGAATTTTGAGAAAAATGATGAGGATAGTAAATTATTGTCTATGTGTTGTTGTTATTGAATTTTCATCAAGGTAACCAAATGCATGCTAAGTTTTAAAGAAGAATAAAAATTGTTAGTTGATAGAATGCAAGTTACTTTTAAGAAGAAAAGATGACTTAAATTGTATAGAGAATTATAGTGTTCTTGAGCTATAAATATAAGAATTGACAAGAGAACTAAAATAGAGTAAATTGAAGTTGATGTGTAAAAGGTTACCACCTTGAGTAGTGAATAACCATTGCGTTGTGATTTGTATGTTTAGGTGGAGTTAAGAGCTAAATTGAGACTTATTGACTTAGTGAATCAAACACCATTTGCAAAGGTAAGTAATGGGGATGGGAAACCACTAGTTAAATCTTATTTGTGATTCTTGAGTGATGATCAAATGGGTTTTAACTAGTTGGGGGGAGATTGTTGTATGTATGGCACTAGAGTATGCCTTTATGTAGCCTACTATGGGGGATTCAAGAATGACTTTGGGGCTTGAGAAATCCCATTGTTCATGTCTTGACACCATTGTAGTGTTCCTAGAGTTGGAACAAATTGTAGATTAAGGATCCTTAATATTGTAGTTGGTGAATCAAAGAGTATGATCACCAAGTTACATTGTTGTATTTGTTATTACCTTTCCTCTTTCCATTACTTACTAAGCTTTTATGCTTACCTCTATATTTGTGGTTGTTGTGTTAATGTAGGTACTAGCGGGTCAAGGGGTAATTTGGGCAAAGAACCAAAGCTCGACTAAAGGTGGACTTGCTAACGAGTTAGTAAGTGGAATCCCTTGTATTTTGTTGAAATCATGCTCTAGATACAAATGTTGAAGCCCCATTTTGTAAAGACTAATGATCGTTTAAGTATGATCATATTTTGTGGTTAAAGTTTGATATATCGTTAATGTTGTGGGTTAAACAAGTTAATGTAAATTTGAATCATGATGTATTTGGAGTACAATTATGGAGAAACTTGTGACATTAAAGGTTTTATGCGCATTATAATGTAAGTTGGAGAATTTAAGTTGTTATTTGGTTTAATGCGCTAAGTGTCAAAATGGGTCGTTTCGGTTAAATAGTCACATTTCGGATTCAAGTTCAAAAACGTCATTAGTGTGAATTTTGAAAAAGTGCCAATTGAGAAACTTTTATTATGTTATATGAGACGTGTAATCAAAATTTCGTTTCGAGATTTTAAACGAGTCGAAAGTTATGCGTATTTGAAATTGGGTCAAAAACTTGAGTTTTGCAGAGTTTTGGGTCCAAGCACAAATACGGGATCCCAGAAGATTGCTAGGATAGCGTAATAAAAAAAGAAAAGTTTCTGATATAAATTCATTCACAAGTACGCGATCCCGGAGAGTTGCTAGGATCGCGTAACAGAGAATGAAACTTTCTGGTACGATTTCATGCGCAAGTACGCGATCCCATGGAATTTCTGGGACCGCGTAATATTGAAGGAATTGTAAAAATAAAATAAAATCGGGGCGTTTCATAACTAAGGTGGGAATTGGGTGTAGAGTGATTATATAAGTGTTTTTGAGTTGTATAAACTCACAAAAGTCATGTTATTGTGAAAGAATTTATCAAGTAAGCTAGGTGTAATTATTGAAACTTACACTAATATGTATGTATATGAATTATGAGGTGATGATGATTGTAAGTGGTTGTTATAATCGTTAAAAGATGATATAGCCACTCAAGAGTGTAGGTGGTTATGAAACTTAGTGAATTTTATATAACTATGTAAGTAAAGAGATGAGATGATGGTGGTGATACCAAGTTGTTATTGTTAAATAATAACTTGATCACCATTAAGTATGTGTAATGTTATGAATTAAGTGTATAATCAATTGGCTAGAGATTTTGGTGTGTGAGGTAACACACTTGAATCATAGCTAGTTGAGTGTAAATGAGTTGAAAGTGAGTTGTAAGTAACTCATATGTATGCATTGATATGTCTAGGTGTTTGAAAGTGGGGAGATTACTTGTGCTTAATTGATCACTTTTGTAAGGTAAGTAATGGATGAGTATGATTTAAATTGCAATGCTTGGATTATATTGAGTAGTCAAGTATTTGCTCTTTGGTATGTCGTGGATGAAGTGTGCTCATTGAGATACAAGAGTATTCAATGATCACACTAAATGGTGGAATTCAAGGGTGGTGATTGAGATACAAGAGTATTCAATCAACCATGTTCTTGACACCATGGTATGGACTCCTTGAGTCAAAATGTATGGAGTTGAGGATCCTTAATTCGGGTTATGTTATTATGCTATTGTTAATGTTAATGCTATGATTTCCCTTACTTACTAAGCATATTTGCTTACCGTTATGTTATTGATATGGATTGTGTAGGTGAAACGAACGGGTCGGGAGATTATTTGGGTATGAAACCCAATGGATGGCTAATGGTGGGCTTGCTACATAATTGGTAGTAAGTAATCCTTGATCATGCTCTTGATATGTAGAAACGCACAGTTTGTAAGATGATGATCATTTGAAAATGATCATCTTTTGTAATGAAGTTTGTTATGTATGAAGCTTTTATAAAGCGTTATGTTAAATGTTGTTTTGGGTTGAAATTACCCTTTTAAATGGTTAAAATGTTGGCGATTTAAAGATTGTAATTAGGTGGTTTAAAATAGTCAAAAGTTGTATGGTAGTAATATGATTAAAATGTCTAGAGTTTAGTTTTTGGTCAATTATGTTAATTGGCACTTTTGAATGTAATGGAGTTTATGGTTGTGTCAATGAATTTGGAAGCCTAATTGTTAAGTTGTTGATGGTTTCTAAATGGGTCAAAATGGGTCTCCCAACGGGTCATTTTATTAAAATGAGTTAAAAAGTTGATTTGAGCGGTTTGGTTGCATTTCATTATGTCAATAGGATGTTGTTGCAGTTCTAGAAGTTGTCCAAATTTGATGGATTGAAATGGTTGCAAACTTGGTTCACAATGGTGTCAAAATGGTCACTTTTCAAATTTAAGTCCAAAACGGTCGTTAGTGTGAATTTTAGAAAAGTGCCAATTAGGAAAGTTTCATTTTGTAGAGTAAAACATGTGTGCAAAATTTTGGGTCTTAATTGTTGACGAGTCAAAAGTTATGCGCATTCGAAGTTGGGTCAAAAACTGAGTTTTGGTGAGTTCAGGATCCAAGTATAGTTACGCGATCCCAAAAGCTTGCTAGGATCGCGTAACAATGAAGGAAAACTTTTTTTTGCTATTTTATGCACAACTATGCGATCCCAGGAGGATGCTAGGATCGCGTAACATTGAAGAAAAGTAAAAAATAAAAAAATAAAAAAAATTGGGGCGTTTCAATTTGTTGCATGAATATTGATATTTTGATAAACCTCGTGTTAAAATTAAATTAATCAGTTTGTAATTCATATCATATCTTACAACTTCAAATACTTTACAAACGTAATAAAAACGAAATCACTCTCTAAGCTCAAACTAAAACTTATTATTTATGTACACCGACTGGATTCGAGGGTTAAACTCGAGATGTTAGTCTCGACCGATACTAAAAATAAACTCTACTAAAAAAGGTATATTCTTTAAAAATATTTAACTTTGTGATCATAAAAAGAAAATGTGACACCCGACACTTTAGGGTAATGATTACCTTAAGTTAGAACCATAATTACGTGTATTTAGTATTTGATTAGGCTAAATACTTGTAACTACTTGTATATGATTATATACACATTCGTGATTATTTGTAATTACGCGAAACAACTGGACGGAGTCCGACAATCTATACGGCGTTGGTGATAACTTTTCATAAATAATGTAAACCTATCTTATAGTTTGAATAGTAGTTATTCACCCTACATTATTATTATTAAATAATAATATACGAAAAACCTAGACGTTTTGTTTAAAACGTAACAAACGCAACGAAAACGCGCGAATCACGCCTGACACCCGAACGAAACCGACAAATATTTTGAGAAGGTTCAATAAATTATTTTAAAGATATTGGTCAAATTGAAATAGCGATTTCGTATCAAAAATAAAATACAAAAATTAAACGTTAACGATTTAATTATAACGCGCGTGAATAACGTTTAACCGATCAAATAATGTAACACGGGCTTGAGAAATAAATGTACAAGCCCAAGGCTCCATTTGGGCCGCCTCAACTGAGCCCAAGGCTCAGCCCTAAAGCCTAAAAACCGGCCAAGCCCACCCTACTTATTCCCCATTTCCTTCCTTTCTTTCTCATTTCACACATCAACCCTCTTTTTCTCTCTTCCTCTCTCTCAAAAACGCCCCAAGGACTGCCCAAGAACACCACCACCATCAACCACCATCATCATTCATCACATTTTCAAGAAGAAATCAAGCCAAAACACAAGATAAAGCTCTTCTCATCATCTTCTCCTCTTGCTCGGTTGTACAAACATTGTAAGAACTTCAAAACTTTTCTAAAACACTTGAAACACTTCTATAAACATGTTATAATGTTCACTTAACAAGGAATTGTCCAAAACATAACACAAAAACGTTTTTCATGGCTTAAAATGTTCAAAAACGTCACATGCAATTCTGACCAGAAAAATAGTTCAACTTCAAGGAGAAGTTTCTCCCACAAAACTTGACCAAAATGGACGATTCAAAAGGCAAAAATAAATTTAAGAAGTTAGCTTTCATTTCCAAGTGGTTTCATAATTTTTGGAGCTCGTTTGATACCCGAAATGATTTTTACAAAAACATTTATACGGACTGTCCAGAAAGTCAGAAAATTCACCCTTCTTGTTCGAGTCATAACTGGAGCTATACATCTCCAAATAACTTGAAACCACCGTCAAAATCTCACAAATTTTATTAGGTACAAATGTCGTTTAGATAACTTTTTCTGAAAATGTGTAGATTTTGCCCAAAAATTAGATCTTGTTGCATGTGTCCAGATTGGTCACTTTCTGACTTTAGGGAACAAATGGAATTTTTAAAAATACTTAGGTATACCTAAAAATTCTGGAAAAATTATTTTAAGTAGCCAAGATAGTAAGGAACAACTCAGATTTTTCTTGAATTTTTTTTCGAACATTTAGATCACGAAATCAGACATGCAAAAACGACCTGTTCCAGGCCTTAGTGTCTCAGAAGAAGCCCAATCGTCTGGGACACAAGCCTCTGTGTCGCCATAGCTTCCCAATCGGCACCTTTTGCGACACAAGTATTTGTGTCGCAGGAGGGGAACGGATCGTCACATTAGCGACACTAGCCTCTGTGCAGAGTATCCACTTACATAGATGATCTTTTGAGACATCTACTTACACAACTTTATACGTCTAGGGCGTTAGAAGGTTGCATTTGGAATCACACGTTGATTGCTATTTACTATTTGCTATTTGCATACTAATCTCAGGTGAGTTTCATAGCCCCTTTTTACTGATTTATCCAGGGGTGAGAATACATACAACTGCTTTTATACTGCTATTTTTACGTGAACACAAGTACTAAACTCGATATATTGGTTGCATGAGTTATTTGACTAATCCTGAAAGTCCTTCACATCATAGTTTGTTAGTATCGATATGGCGTGAATGTTAATGAATAGTACTATTTGGGATTGACTCCCCCGTCCGGGTTAGTCGCGCTAACTGGTCAAACGGACGCATTATCATTTGTTCTTGCGAGTGTTGGATTAGACACTCGTTGGGAGGCACCCCGATCGTGGCACTTGATTGTGACCCGACACCACAGTTAAGCTCGAACTATGAGCTCATGGCAACAATATACCCTATTTTTGCTTTTTGCAATACATTACTTATCATTGTTGAATGATACAAACAGAAATCTTGTGTTCCATACGATGTTATAATAACTGTTTACAAACCTATGAACTCACCAACTTTATGTTGACCTTTTAGTATGTATTTCTCAGGAGACCAACCGCAGTAGGGTTGCTTTTGGAAGGAGATAGCTCGAGTCGCATATTTTTCACAAACAACAGAGATTAGCTTACATTATGATATGTTGTAATCTTGTACTAGATGCGTACTCTATTTTTGGCAAAACATTTGTAAACATTGTAACTACGAAATGTAATGATTTTAGAAACGTCTCATATAGAGGTCGTTTGTTGTAATTCATGTGTTGTGATATTTGATTCAGTCGCAGCCCCCAACCCAACACCCTACCTTCTGCTGCCACGTGTTTTGGGGGTGCGACGGAAAATATATATACATATATATATATATATATATATATATTTAAAATCTATTATTCATTCAATAGTATTTAGCTTCCTGCAATTTCGTAATCATAAAAAGAAAATTAAAAAAGAATAGCTTCCTGTAACTTTGTGATCATAAAAAGAAAATTAAAGAAAGAAAAAATAATATATAAAACATACTATTCATTCAATAGTATTTAGCTTCATGCTAAATACTAGAGTTTTCAATTTCAATTTACGTCCTCTCTTAAAAAAGATTTTTATTGTTCAAAGTAATCCTAATAACAATTTTTTTTTAATATATAAAGAACAAAGAGATATCAATTTGTAAAGAAAATAAAAGAAGAATATTTAATTGATGAGAAACTGACATGTTTTAGCTAGGTGAAAAAAAAAATCGCATAGAAAAAATAAAATAAAGATAGCACGTGCCTAACTCTAACAATGTCAACAAAAACTAACGAAATTTGATCATGTGCCATCACGTGAGGGAGTAAGCTAGGTCCAAGGTACTAAAGTGATCGAGTTTACAACTACAGGGTACTATGTTGCACCCTTAATACTTTAGGTATTAAGAAACCTGATTGACCAAGTTGGGGTAGTAAAATACATTTTGGCCTATATAAAAACATTCATCAACAAATATTTAAAATAGTCCCAAACTCAGGACTTAAACCAGGGACTTGAACAATTGCAACTCCAAATGTTATTGCATCATAAAACCACTAATGGCATTTTGCAACACACAAAAGTCGTCGCAAAAGCTCCAAATGTCATCATAAATGCCATATAGCGACGCCACGTCGTCGAAACGTCCTCGTATATGTAGCTCTATTGCGACGACCATCTGTGACAACAACCAGGGTCCAGATATTAATTTCCGTACCAATGAAAAATAAATTCTTTTGGGATGACACACGTCACAATAGAATTTTCATTTTTAAGAAAATTAAAAGAGAAATAAAATATTATTATATTAAATAGTCTTTTGTCGTCCGAGTAAGTTAACACACCAAAAACAAATTTAATTATTCCATTTAAAAAATACAAAAATAATAATAAAAAAAAATAATCAAAACCAATAAGGTCAATGTCTTCTGTATTGTTTGATGGTGATTCCACATTGCAAGTTTGCAACAAGCATATATATTTGATTCAATTACCTCATCAAAGGACTCAAATATGCAAATAATTGTTTTACCCGTATTAACAATATTCTTGACAGTGTCAGTACACATGACAATGGTAACTGATTTGACATTCAGCCCTGCTATAGGCTCATTCATGAAAGCAATGGAGATATTGCAACAACAACAAATCTGAACAGTCATTTAAGATTTAAATGACAGAATCTAAACAACTCGAATTCAAAGTATTCAGAATTGAAATATACTACGTCATCTAATTTATAGGCTATTAAAGAATTTGGGATAATAACCAATGAAATGGTTATGAATAAGTTTTGCTTCATGTTAAGAAAATAATTAAATAAATAATGAGTTTTGATGTAACAAATTGATGGGTTTTCTATTCCCCTACTAGATTAACATACAATGCGGAAATAACAATTAATCTAGTGTATGAAGGAAACTAAACCCTAAAAGATCTTAACTTAATAATAATAAACAACAAAACAAAATAAATAAATAAGAAAATACTAACATTTGAGAAAATCGAATTTCTCACACGCAGACCTTCCTTACTTGGAGGCAAGTACTCAAACCAGAGCACCTCTAATGGCTCACACCCACGAACCAAAGAGAAAATTCCAACTCCTAGGGTCCCGAATTTAATCGTGTAAACTCTTACAGGGAGTCAGAATGAGAAAGAGAGAATTAAACTTGAACACCTTGAAGTCATGGCCTACCCCCTATTTATATAGGGGGGAGACAAAAGTTTGTTCCCATGGCCGATGTTGGACAACCTGGTTTCGGCCTCCAACCACCGGTTGGAATATCTAGCCGCCGGTTGGGCTAGCTTTCTGCCCAAGTATCCGAGCCACGACCCGCGTGCTCCACCGCCATGCTCCAACTGCCGGTTGGATTTGACTTCCAGAATTTTCCTTTTTAGTTTCTAATTAATTCATCAACTATGATAATTAATAAACTAAATAATTTACCATAATATTAATTCCAATTAATAATATCTCTCATTTATTTCTCTTTAACTATTCGTTGAGTGCGACTCAAAAAGGACTCTACTTTTAATGATATACTTACTAATTAGTTATGAGTTTGGACACTATATCTAACAATCTCCCATTTGGACAAGTCATCAACTATAATTGGTCTAAGTCTATCCCATTAACTAAGCAGAGAGTGCCATCCAACGCAACTGCCGAACTCTGAATCATATCAAGAGACAGCCTTTAGATAAGTGATCAAATATTCCTTTGTTCTATTGATATCGTATGAAACTAAGACATGGATTTTAATCAATCTCAAGATTCAAGATTATGTTTTCTGATTTCCGATTATTTTGACTATATGAGACTACTGAATTGTGCACATCAACTTATTCTCGGCTAGGCCTAGCACTTTAGAATCAACTTTTAATTATCAGAGGGCCCCATGATATTGCTTTTCCATTTTGGCAAAAGGAACAAATAAATTTCGACTACATAGTACTAGTCAACTCATCATGTTACACCTAGCATACCCTTTATAACTGGCATTTGCGCGCAGCGTTTGAATAAACTAAAGTATAACAGATTTGAAAAACTAGAAACTCAATGTATCTCCATTTTAAGAATAGAGGATATTATCATCTTAAAATCACTCGTGATTTTAATCCATGAAGTGATCTCTTTAAGTACAGGTCTCTCCTATACTTAAATCCCCATCAAGTACTCATGAGTGTTGCAGCATTCTCCATGCTATGTCTAATCTCCATAGACAATCTACTAACACTCCATCACAGTCTTAAATCAACACTAACTTCCTGTAGTATGAACGACTGAAGAGGTTCGAGTAAAATGTAAATATCTTTTAATATATTATTATTCATAATATATTCATAGCGTTGATTATTGATTCGTTATATGTATCGTCTCGACTGTATTGGATTCGAAGTTCATAATTCCGTTTAATTGACATATAATTGTGTGCCGTACGTTATTATAATATAAACATGTCGCTTAGATATAACATACATTTTTAGTAACGTTATAAGTTTTATAATTCATTTTTGTAACCTTTATCGTTAACGTACGTTTTAACTCGTTATAATTCGGTTTTCACGATTTCTCGGTCTATACGGTAATCATGACTTAATGTATATTTTTATAATAAAGTCCCCTGTTTTACAGAGGGTCCTTAACAGCCCTCAAAGTTTCTAAGTGACGGTTTAGTCCTTGTAGTTTCTATTTTGTCATTTTAGGTTGAATCGTTCGGTTTCTTCGATTTTTACCGTATAAGTTAGATTCTCGACATCTTTTCTTAGGGTTTTCACTTGTGGACACTTAAGTTACTATTTTTAGGTCTAAGTCCTTGAACTTTCTGATTTTACACTATTAGTCCTTAAAGTTTCCAATTATCTCGTTTTTAGCTCAAACTTTCGGTTTGTCGACTTTTAACCACACAAATCTTGAATTTAACACTCTAAACTATAGATTAAACTTTAATATCATTTTACTTACTTATTTTACCATCTCAGCCCATAACTTATAGATTTTACACTTTTAGTCCCTCTAGTTTCATTTATTCCATTTCTTGCACAATACTTTGGTTTGTTAGTTTAACCTCATGGATATTGTCTTAAACCATGGTTTACACTTTAATATACATAAGTTACTTATTTTCACAGCCAAGATCCAAGACTTTCTTTTTTTACATGTATAGTCCCTCTAGTTTTCATTTTTCCACTTTTAACGCCATAGTTTAGTTTTCTTGACTTTTAACCACAAGGGTTTGGTCTTTAACATTTTAATCCATAGCTTAACATAATAAACCATTAATAAACTGTTTTTAACATTATAGTCCTTAAAAATTTGGATTTTACATATTTAGTCCCTTAAGTCTTCTTTTTGATATTTTTCACCCAAAAGTGTGTTTAGTAGCTTTTAAACCACAAAGTTTATGTCATTACAAGTTTATTGTGTTATTTAGTTTAAAATAACTATTTTAACATAAATAAGAGTTTATTACATATAAATGAAGAGTTTAAAGTGTAAAACATATATTTTGCATTTTTAAAGTCTCTAAACTTGTTTATAGACTTTTCATTTGTTAAACTTACTAGTTAATATTTTTAAAGAACAAAGTAACTAGTTTAAAAGCATATTTTAGTATGAATGAACATTTTTAGCATAAACATATATATAAAGTTAAATAATAGAGAAAAAGTCTCCTTACAAAGCTTTTAGGGTGAACTTTAAGCAAAATGAGAACTTGATTTCTTTTTGTATGATCCTTAGCTCCAATCCTTGTATTTAACTTTGTTTACCCATAGGAATGTAGTGGTGTTAAGATTTGTAGGTATTTATATGTTGAAAGAGCTTTAATTAGTGTTTTGAAATTGGTGGTTTATGCTGGTTTAGGGTGGTGTTCTTGAAAATCTAAGTGAGAAAGAGAGGTGGGGGTGTTTGGCCGTGAATTTGGAGAAGGGAAAAAAAGAGAAGTGAGTGAATTGTGGCTTGTTGTTGTGTGTGTGTTGATTAAAGAGAATGAAAACAAGAAAGGTAGGAGTGTAAGAGTATGGATGGAGGTAGGTGCATGTGTTCAACAAAAAGTCATGGGAAGGGGGCCCATAGGGGGTGGAAGTGGGGGGGTGGCTTTTTGATTTTCAACTTGTAGATTATGTGAAGATATTTAGGTCATTAAGCACTAATCTTAATTAGTTAAGTGTTAATCATGTAATTAAGGTGATTTATTGGTAATTAAGGTAAATTAATGGCATTAGAATATTACTAGTTGATTTTGATAATATTCGAATATTTATCGTTAGCTCGTTCGATTAATTACATCATCTAACTTGTCGTTGTACGTCTTTTAGTTCTCGTGAACGTTTATCGTTTATCAAAGGTTTGTTATGCTTATATATTAGCATAATTATCACACTATAAATAACTACTATTTATATTCGAATAGATTTATGTTATTTATAAAAATTGATCACTAACGTTCGTGGGTGTCGGTCTCTACCGATTGTTTGTGTAATTCTCAAAGATTACAAATGCATCCCGCATTAAAATAGTGTGCATCTCTAATTCGAACGTGAGCTTTGTGCTAGACTTTATTTCGATTAAAACGAATTCATATTAATTAGATAGGGAATTAGCCTAATATGCACGTAAAATGATGTACGGAATTTACCGAAATTTTAGGGTTGTCACAGTATGAATGTAATATCTGAATTACTTTTGATATCTTAATCGTCTTTGGGATCTATAATATCCAAATAAAAATTTGAATCCTTCACAAATATTTATTCGATTATTAAATGTTGTTACTTCAAGGACGTCCGGATTTATGAGCAACTTAGTAGCCAATGATCAATTGGTAAAGAATGGAGCACCTAAAACAACAAAAATATGTAAGTCAACAAAATTTCACATACATAAAATCATCTTATAACATCAAAATATCTAAGTACGCTATAAACAATCTTTGCATAATAAAACTTTAACAAACTGAATCACTATAATAATACATCGTTCATTAATACTCTGACAACTTACATGTGTTGATAATTGATTCACAAAAACACCAAATAATATGCCTTTCATTGTATTCCAATTGTGTTGTAAACATACGATATTAAAAAATCAATATAGAGAATATAATCTATCTTCCGCATTTCAACCTAAACGTCTATAATTGCAACCTTCTATTATTTTTCAAACTATTCATTTGCTTATGTATAATTAGATAGCTTTCAATTCAATGCATTTTGACTTATATTAAATGCTTACCGTTGAAAATTTACTATCTAGATCTCCGTTTTCGTATTTAGTTCAAAACAATATTTCATATTTCTTAACTCATAAAAACGATCTAATTCATCGTATAAAGATTCTATTAATATTTATGAAAATTAATTACAAATTTATCATCTCGTGTACATATATGAATTTGTGTACATATATGAATTTTAAGACTAGTACACAAACACACTCATGTACGTGAGGCCTCTATAATTTGGAAATCGTGTGTGGTCGCCTACCTTAAAAAACGACGTACCACACCACACTGATAACTAACTGCTAAATCTCAAAATGGAACTGACATATATATAGATAACTAAATGCCTCATAATTATAATTTCAGTGGATAAGTGGAATCTAATCGTAATGAGCAAATTGTTAAAAATTAAATTAAATTAAATTAGATTAATTAATTAATTAATTAAATTAAATGAATATATGTAACCAAAAAGGCTTACTAGAAAAAGATAAGCATTTAACTGAAAAGAAAATTAGACGATGGCAAAGGTTGTCCAAAAGTATAACTAAAATTTATAGTTTACAACCTTATACAGTTATAGTCCATGCTAAGTTGTTTTGTTTGTAATAGAGTTTCCGTAATGTAAATAAACTTCGAATATATAAAACGTCTAAAATAATACTTGTAAAGATTAAAAATTTCAAAGGAATCTAGAAGTATAATCTTGATTGAAGATTCTCGAAATCTATATAATCCTGATCGAAGATTCTCGAAATTTATCTAAAGGAATATTATATATTCCTTACGGTTCATGTAAAATCCATATACAATCTAAAAGTAATATTATAATTATCGGAATCTATGTAAATGAATAATATATATTCCTTACATCTCATATGAAATTCATATACGATCTAAAATGAATATTAATATTTTCGAAATCCATATATGATATAAAAGGAATATTATATATTCCTTACGGCTCATAAAATCCATATACGATCTGAAAGGAATATTACGAAACTCATAAATGATTTAAAAGGAATATTGTATATTCTTACAACTCATATCTTAGCACCAAAGGAAATTTATCAGATATCAAATTACATGCATTCAGCTACTATAAATTGAACTATGGGGATGGTTCAAATCATCATCCTATTCTCATTCTCACATTAAGAATTAGAAAATTAGTTCAGAGTACTTGTAAGGGAGAAAACCTTAACATACTATCTCTTTCCCAAAATCATAAAATTACTCAGTCATGCATAAGGATTAGTGGTGTAAAACCGATTACATTAAAATGTAATGCGAGTTACCAATGGGAATCACCACCCGAGAAATTATTCTTCCCATCTTAGATCCACCCTATATTTAGTGATACCATATTGTAAATCTATAGATTCGGTGACAACTCATCATTATAGACTCATATCTCGTACCTGTTAATCTACGTATTATCAGTTTGTAAAAAAGACGAATCATCATTTTTATGCTGTCGTCCTATAAGTTTGTAAAGTTCAAAGCCCGACAATAGTGTAAACGTCACCGCAGTCAAATAACAAAGGGAGTGTAGATATTATGAAAATCTTCCAAAAGTGTATTAACTGAATAGTTATGAATTGAACTAGTGTATTAATGTGGGTAGAAGTTCGGATGGGCCTGAGCAGTTAAGCCCAGCTACCATACTTGACAATTACAGTGGGCTTCATTTTTTTTGAACTATGCGTATATTATTATAACCCGTTTTAGAATAATGGTTTCAACCAGGGTGTTAATGAACCGAGCTTTTAACGAGCTACTCGAGTTCGAGCTCGTTTAATACGAGTTTGAGTTTGATAATTTTTGAACTCGAGTCGAGCACGAACAAAAATTATTGTTCTATTAATTTCACGAGTCGAGCTATAAAAAATGATATTCGGCTCGACTCGCTCGAAAACTCGTTTAGTAAACTCGAGTCAAACGAACTTATCAAACTTGACGAGTCGAACGAGCTATTCGAGTCGAACAAGCTGAACACATATACCATATAAAAAGTTTATATTTTAATTTTAATACATATATAATATAGAGTATTTGAACTCAAATATATAGCTAAAAATATGCAAAATTGTAGGAGTACAATTACATTAGTTAATTTCCATTAGACTCTTAGCCCTTGTATTTATAGGCACTCATTTTTGTTCTTTTGTTTCCCCCCCCCATCCAATGTCGGATGACCTCTTTTTTACCTTTCTAGTTTTTGAAACATGAAATACAAGTACAAAGCATATAATAAGAAAAAAATCAACATCAACATAGATGAATATGTGATTATCATATTAATATTATTATATATTTTGTAATGATCAATGATAAATGAGAATCTATAAACTATAAATATATAATAAACAAAATATTAAAATTTAATGTATGCCTTTTTTTTTTTTTTGAAAATATAATTCAACATACATATACATATATGTGATGGATGTATTATGCGATTAATTCGCGATTTATAAATATTTTTGGAATGCATTTGTTATACGAAATACAATTATATATAAAAGATGAGTTAAGTGGATAATCTAATTATCGATACATTAAAAATCCAAAAGATAGTTAAATGGTAATTTGTATTTATGTTTAGATTCATTAAATACCAAAATGATATGGTTTTTCATTTATAGTTATTTATTCAATAACATCCGCAAGCAACACACAGATGTATATTGGAGCACACAGACATATATTTATAAATTCCATATAAATAAACTAATAGGCAAACACAAATAGGCGTTGCACATATTTAAACTCACAGACATGTATTAACACATATACAAAATCACATGTAATCTTATACATATATGTACATACATACATATATATTGCAATATTTATACACATACATACATGCATAACAAATACGATTATATTATACTATGATAAAAATACTATATCAAAACTTATAAGCATTAAAGACTTACAAAAAACTATGACTTTCAAAGAGAGTTGCAATATATCGGTGATGAGATCTGTTGATTTGGAATTGTGGGATGAGTAGATGTAAAAGCTTTTATATAGATATGCACATTAAAAGGTTCTAAAGTATATTACAAGACACTTACTTTAAGTTGTTACAAATATAAAATAAATTCAGATTTGATGATACTATGCAAATAATAGTAAATATAAATAATAGTAATAGTAATACTAATACTAATACTAATTACTAATTTACTAATAAAAGATTAAAAGAAAATGTTAAATAAGATAAAAAGAAAGTTAAAATTTGAAAGTAAAACATTAATTTAAATCATTAAGTAACTAACATGAAGTATTATTTGAAGAAAAATAGTTAAGTATGAAAAAAGATATAAAACAAAGAAAATTCATCCCACATTGGATGGAGGAACAAAATGACATGAGAGAAGTACACTATAAATATAGAGGGTAAAGATGACATCAACTTTAAGAGTTAAAAGTGCGTTATCTATCAATATTGGTACTTAATCAATTCAATGAACCTTTATATTTAGTTTATTTATTACTAAAAAATATTGGTTATTAAAAGATCTTTTATGATCTTAAACGAGTTTAATCGAGCTCGAATTCGAGCTCCAATGCGAGCACATCAAATTATCACTTAGTTGTTAAGAATTAAACGAACATCAAGTTTGAGTTCGAATATAGAAAAATATTCGAGTTCGAACTCGAACATATTATGAATTTTTTTATCGAGTTCGAGTAGAATTCGAACCGAGTAAATATTCAAACGAGTCGAGCTTATATTCTTACTGCTCGACTCGGATCGATTCGTTAACAGCCCTAATTTACATCATAAATTGTAAAAAATCGATTAACACTATATTTTAACAGCTTGTACTATACATATATATATAACGCACATTTTTAATGAATTTATCAAAAAATACCGCCCTAAATTTATAGTGAATAAAAAATAATGCTAAGAGTTCGATCAATCCACACCAATATCATATCATTAATTAAATTTTCAAACATATCATTTTACCCTTTACAGTGCACTTATATGTCATGGTATGTTTCTTAACTCAAGTTTTAGATCGATGTATTAGATGTAAAAAAATCATTGATTGATAACAATAAATAGATGCTGCAAAAATTAGGGCGTTCTTGAACAAAAGTTTTATAAGGCGATATTCAAATGAGTATCATGTAATAAGACACCATGAAAATGCCATTTCTTAATTTATATAATGATAGTCTTAAGTTATAAAAATAGTTTAAAAGTACCCATATGATTTTGCACATTATCAATAAAGATATTTTATACTCCGTAAAACTAATCTATTTATTTTTATATACAATCAACGAAATGGAAAAAGTTCAATGTAGAATGCTAAAAAAAAATATAAAATGGAAGAACCAATAGGATTGCTTCATTTCAATTACCCATATTCACATTTTTTTTTCTAAATCTAAATATCTCACAAATCATATATCTATAAATTATAAAAATTACACTGTTAAAATCAACGTCTTTTTATCTTTAATTAGATAAAAATTCGTAATGTGATTTAACACTCACATGTGAACATGGTTACAATCAAATTATAAGTTATAAATCAATAGTTATAATCACATGTGAATAATCAAAGTTATAACTTATAAGTTTAAAATCACATAAAAATAATTTATTTGATAATTTAATAAATCTTTAGAAAATTTTTTTAGTTATAATCACATGTGATTAAACATTAAATTGGTAATCACATGTGAATAAAGTGTATGAAACGCCCCAATTTTTTTTTGTCTTCTAGTGTACGCGATCCTGGTGAAATTTAGTACGCGATCACGTACTAAATTAGTACGTGATCCTGGTGATGGTACGCGATCGCGTACCAACAACGTGAGAAGTCTCTGACCTGATTTTAGCACAAGGTACGCGATCCTGGTGAAGGTACGCGATCGCGTACCTGTGCTGAATATCTGAAAAGTGCATCAAACTCAGTTTTTGGACCCAAATTCAAACGAGTGTAACTTTTGACTCATTAGGAATCAACCCACCAAATTTTGCAGACACATTTCATATAACATAACGAAAGTTTATCAATTGGCACTTTTTCAAAATTCACACTAATGACGGTTTTGGACTTGAATCCGAAAAGTGACCGTTCGGACATTATTTGGAGTTACACTTTAAGCATTAAACCAAATAACAACTTAATTTTTTTTTCCAAAGCTTACATTATAATGTACACAAAACCTCTTACTATCACAAGTTTCTTCACAATTGTACCCCAACTATTTAGTGACCCAAATTAACATTAACTCGTTTAATCCACAACATTATCAATAGGTCAAATTTTAACAACAAAATATGATTATACTCAAACGATCATTATTCTTCACAAAATGGGGCTTCAATATGTATCATGACCATGATTTAACAAAAGGGATTAACTTACTATCACAATAGTAAGTCCTACCACTAGTCGACCTTCAGTTCTTTACCCAATTTACCCCGTACCCGCTTGGACCTATAAAACAACATCAACAACAATGGGGTAAGCTAAATGCTTAGTAAGTAATGGAACAATAATAAATAATAACAATTCTCATGATTAAAGAACCTTAATTTAAACTCAATTTGACTCATACTCAAAGGAGTATTACTCATGGTGTCAAGACATGACCAATGAGATTTTTCGAACCTCATTGTTACCCTTGAATCCAACCATTGAAATGTACACATTGGACATACTCAAATGTCTCAATGTTACCTTGTCGCACCCCCAAATTCACTGTGCAGCGGAAGTCGGGCCGGGGCGCGACTAATCAGAAATCATTACGCAAGATTACATTGAACGACCACTATATGCATCGTTTGAAAACAGTACAAAAATCGTACATTGATAATCCATGTGTTTACAATAATCTGTGAGTTCGTGAATAATCCTAGAGATTTTAATACATAACTAAAGGTACAAAATAGTAATGCAAGAAAAATCTCCGATGTTTGTAAATCATGCGACTCGAGTTAGAGTTCCCTGTAGGCCATCCTACAGTTGCTGTGAAACTGAGTATACATATTAAAATGGTCAACAATAATGTTGGTGAGTTCATAGGTTTAGATATCAAAGTATAAATATGAACCACGAGATTTAATTGTGTTGCACGCATGCAAAATAATGTATACTACTGTCATGAGCTCATAGTCCGAAGCTTAACCGATATGAGTTTGCCTCCTGCAGGTGCCTAATCCAGAACACCCGTATGAACAAATAATAATGCGTCCGTTTGACCAGTTAGCGCTACTAACCCGGACGGGGAGGGTCAATCCCAAATAGATCTATTCATTAATACTCGCGCTAAGATCCATACTAACGAAACTATGATGTGTAGAGAACTTTTGTGTGGATTATGAAAGTAACACTCATGCAATCCTTATATGTGTTTCTGTACTCGCGTTCATGAAAACATTGTATGTATTCTCACCCCAATAGTTGAAAACAGTAAAAGTGGGGCTATTAGACTCATCTGAGTCTTGAAAGCGAGCGTTTAATTTAATAAACGTATATCCAAAATGTAACCTTCTAGCACCCTAAACGCACAAGGTTATGTATGAGTGAATGTCTCAAAAGATCATTCATGCTAGTTGTCCACTCAACTAGTTATGTCCAAATGTTTGTTTATCGTTTGTGTTTAGAAAACATGTACGACCCGTTGGTGACGTTTTGTAATAATAATTCCCGAAGACATTATTATTATGTTTGTTTCGTTGTATACTTATGAGAGTATATGTATTACGTGTACGAGTTAACGTTGCATGTGATTTTGCACATTATCAATGAACTTGGTCAAACGTGTTCGGTTTGACCCGAAACTTTTACACGACTCTTAAATATGTTTTTAGGACTTATAAAAATTAGAGTTACGTTTGTGGTTAACCCGAAAGTGTAGTTTTTAATTTAATACGAAAACAGTCTATGGGTTCATATTAATCAGATTTTATACGTTTTTCGCGGCTCGTTTTGACTAGACAAAGTGTCGAGATAAAATCTGAGAAAACAAAACATGCAATTCTAGATATAAAACAATTATATTTTCTCGATTAAAAATGGTTTTAGGTATTTGAAACGTAACCGCAAAGTTAGAATACCGTTTTTTTCTTTCTTTCTATTTTTATTTATTTATTTATTTACCTATACCTATACGATTTTTTTATCCAATAATCTTATTCAGGGCTTCAAAACATACAATTCTTGATATAAAACAATTACATTTGCTAGATTAAAAATTGTTTTAGGTATTTGAAACGTAACCGCAAAGTTGGAGTACCGTTTTTTACCAGTTGTTCCCCTATGTCTTGGCTACTTTCAGTAATTATTCTAGAATTTTTGGATAAGTCTAAGTATTTTAAATAATTCCCTTTCTCCTCTGAGGTCCGACCGTGACCAATCTGGACACATGCCCATTGTTTTAATTACTAAGAAAAATTTACAAAACTTCAGAGAGTGCGACACGTTTTTGTAAAATCGTTTTCGGGTATCAAACGATGTCGAAAATTACAAAACCACTTGGAGATGAAAGCTAACTTCTTAAACTAAATTTTTGTCTTTTGAATCGTCCATTTTCATTAAGTTTTGAGTACGAAAATCCTCTTTGAAGTCGGGCAAAGTTTCTGCCCAGAAAAGCTGTTGGTGATTTGTGTTTTCAAAAACGTTTTTCGACTTTGGTTTTGGACATAATCTTGTTAAATGAACATTATAGCATGTTTATTTGTATGTTCCAAGTAAAATAAAAGGGAGATGAAGTTTCTTACAAAGAAGTTGATGAAAACACGAAGAAATGGATAAGGAGCTCGTTTTCTTGTGTTTTCTTGCAAACCGAAGAGATGGTGCTATGGCGGTTTGTGGTGCTTGTGGTGGTGTTGGGGCTGCCTTGGGGTGCCTGAAAATTGCAGGGAAGAGAGAGAGAGAGGAGAGAGTTTGAGAGAAAGTGTTGAGTGTAATGTGGAGAATGAGACTATGGGGGGATGGGAGGTGATATGGTATGGTGATGATGTTAAAAGTCTTGGGCATGGGAGGTAAGGGGGGGGGGCATGTATGGTAGCAGATTTGGGGGCCCCACTTGAGGTGCGAGTTGTTTAAATTTGTTCCCCAAGTTAACGTTACGTGCGGTACCCGTTTACCCGTTCGTTTCGTCGTTCGTTTAATCGTTAAACGTTTATTAATTATGTTTTTCGTTAAGGATTTATTCCTGTATATTTTGATTGAAGTTTTATTTAAAATATTTTATTTTAAGTTGTTGAAATATAATTCGAGCTTCGTTCGGTTATCAGGCGCGATTCGCGCGTTTTCGTCGCGTACGGTACGTTTTATACGAAACGTAAAATGTTTTATATATTATCGTAATAATATAATTTAAATAACGATTGTTTAATATTGTCACGCTATTTAAGAAAATGTTTTTCACCAACGTCCGTATTTATTGTGTCGGATTCCATCCGATCGAATTCGCGTAATTAAAATTAATTACGTACGTGTATATATATTTACATATATACAAAATGTTACTGTACTTAGTCCTATTTCATACTAAATACAAGTAATAATGATCTATGATTAAACACAAATGACGGCCTAATTTGCCGGGTGTCACATACCTCATATAACCACCTCAAGTTGACACACATTTGGTTATCACTCAAGAATCCGAGTGTTGTCAACTTGTAAATCCCCTCCCCCATTACTTACCTTGCAATTTGATTTTGTCAAGCTCAAACAACACATCAACTCTTTTATGGACCTATAGATAATATCACCACACAAGGTCACACACAAATTCAATATTAACGCATTTCTCACTTATCAACTAACTCAAATGTTGTAACTCAAAACAACAAATTTCTCAATTAATCACACATACTCTTTTCTTATATAATATATGTACTCATAGTTTATTTTCTCATCTTTAACAACAATAAAATATCAACAACAATTTATCATCATCCTTTCATCATTAAAATCTCTATATTAAATAAAATTTTTCAAACACTTAAATTAAATCTCAATTCTGGATAGTCTGTGGCATTTTAATTATTTAACAGACTTAGACTCACTTTCAGCTCTTGAAACAAATTTTACTGGAAAGTAGACTCACACACCTTTCCAACGACTCCGACCACATCAAAATACGAGTTGCGGTTAATTTACAATGATTTTCCGAAAACAACGAATTTTCTGCACTAAGTGCAGCAACCATTACGGGTTTCCATTAAAATCATATCAAATCGACTCAAGATTACTTACAACACTTTAATTGATAAACTCCAACTTAACTAACACTTTAAGGACTGATTTTAATAAGATTAAACATCCAAATCAACCATGTTTACAACCCAATAACATCAAATTATCAATCAATCCAAATGTTTACATCTCTAAACACATAATGTTTTAACTAGACATTTTCAACATCTTTCTCATGAAATTCTTATTTAACTCATTACTAGCTCATTTTATTTTCACATCAAACTCTTGTGTTTCAACATAATGACATCAACACATAATCAAAACTCTATATTTCAACTCATAACACAATATTAATCCAAATAGAAATTAATCACTTTTTCCAATCAAATTCTCATGCATATAGTTTAATAGATTATCTCTATCAACAACAACTCATCAACCACTCATCATCCAAGAATATTTATATTCACAAAAATCAATTTAACACATCAATTTAGTAAAACTCATCTTATTTAACATCTAAATTACACAAATAAAGTTATTTACACCCAATAACAACAATACAACCTCCATACACCCAAAATCCACATTTTCCCTTAAAACTCAATTTAGGGTTCATAATCAAATCAACATGATAGTCAAATTAGATGGTAAAAGGAGTTGTTCTTACCTCAAAGATGCTAGAATAGTGTTAAAAAACCTCAAACTAACAATAATTTGCACTCAATTTGATTGTGTTCTTCCTCTCCTCCTTCTTCTTTGTTTCACGCCAAAAACCACTTTCTCTCACATTTTTAAAAATTAAATATCTCCCAAACGGTAAGTCGAAAAATCATAAAAATTGCACCATAAAAATCAGCAATTTTTTCTCTTCGATTAGAGATCTCACAAGGTACTTTTTTTTTCGTTTTCGTTGGGTTTTGTAGACAACTATCACATGTGTTACGAACGAGTATCACATGTATTACCAATGAGTATTACATGTGTTACCAATGAATATCACATGTGTTGCCAACGAATATCACATGTGTTGCCAACAAGTATCACATGTGTTACTAATACTATTTTACAATAATAAAAAAAGTCGTCGAAAGTATATCATGTGAGATGTCTAATTGAAGAGAAAAAAATGCTGATTTTTATGGTGCAATTTTTATAATTTTTCAATGAGCCATTCTTGAGATATTTAATTTTTGAAAAAGTGGGTGAAAGTGAGTTTTGTGACACGTGTCACAATCCTATTAGTTCCCTCATTCTTATAAAAATTTTCATTCTCATTTAAACATCACTCTAACAATGATAAAAAAAATGCAAAAGAAGATAATATTACAAAAGCAAATATTTTAGTTTTATTAAGAGAAAGAAAGTAAAAAAAATAAAAATAAAATACGGAATAAGACATAAAAAAGTTAAAATAAAATAAGTGTAATGTCGGTGTGAATGACGTGCGTAAAAGTTACGCGAATATGAGTCTCTATATATTCATTTGTGTGGCCGTTGAGTTTAAATTTAAAACCCTCGCATATACATATACATATATATGTATACGTGGAAGTTCAAATGGGAACAGAAAAAATTACAGAACTGCGATAACTTTTAAATGATAGGAATTTTAACATGTTTAACGATTCAATCACATGTGAACATTGATGTAGATTAAGGTTAAAAACAAAATAGTTTGAGAAAATATCAAAATAACTTTTAAAATCAAATTTATATTTTTCGTTCATATGTGCACATTTGATACGTGCACATGCGAACACTTTATATATTCTGTAGTTTAACATGTATTTTGGTGTTTTTAACTTTTATTTTTCAATAATACGAACGTTAAATAACATTTATATATAATTTATTGCGTTTACGTATATAAAAGCAATCAATCACCTAACCCTGTACATATATACATATACATACGTATAAATATCAGTCTCATGTTGTTGGGTTTTATCAACCCTCAATTTTAGTTGTTTCTGTCATCATCAATTCATCGCCATGTTAATTATAATCGATAGATTCGTATATTCTTCTCATCCGCTCGTCAATTGTTGGTAATTGTCCCTCACTCTTTCACTTGACGACTTGATCAATCTTTTGTTAGGGTTTCAGATTTCTGATTATTTACAATACTACTACTATTATTGAAATTCTAATTTTGTTAGGGTTTCAGAATAATAGCACAATTTGTTTTTAAAATTTTCAAGATTAGGGTTTCATCTTACATGGGATTCTCAGCCATCAATTCTTTGAAACTTTTTGAAATCAGTTGAAGGATTGAAGCTCCATGTATTTCAGTTTTCAAAAGGGTACACATGACAATTTTTCTTATTTATTTATCTTTATTACTATGAACTTGTGTTTTCTAGGATAATGTGAAGAGAGGTTCGTCTATGAAGATCGTTGATTGCGAAAAGAAGGGAATGAGTCTTATAGGAATTACATAAGATCTTCTTTACAGTCAAATGGTAGGACTGCTGGAACGGTTATGTGTTTAGACCCTAACAGGCACTTGGATATGTCTTCCAATTGTGAAACGCAGACACCATGCTCAGGTTTACATATTCTTACTTTATATTTTTATGTCAAAAAATTGATTTGGTTGGTTGTTATAGTAAAGTGTATGTGCTTTTGGTACTCTGTAGATTCAATTGTCAAGGCTTATCTCTGCCTATATGATTGATGCTAAAGAGAACTTGGATGGAGACTTGCTGTCTTCTGTTCGTAATGCAAGTGCGGTAATTATATATTGCCTTCTTTCTGCTTTCATCTCGTGTATAACTTTTGTGTGAAACAATAGGAACAGCTTGTAATCAAATCAATGTCTTACAGGATTCCTTCACGTCGTTTATTAAAATGCTTTTAAGTACTTTGGAATAACAGAATGGATACAATTCCCCAAGGTATCATATATAAGCAACTTTAGTGGATAAAGTCGCAATATTAACATTTATAACCTTCTTCTTGTATATCAATTAACCCTGTTATCAAATATCTATCAAAAGAAGGTAGTGGATCGACTACAACCGGCAATTTCATCACCACCAGATTCATCGACAACTGAATACGACAAAGTTTGTGAATTCTTTTTTGCCATTATATTATTATTAATTTGAAGAGATTTCGATTGTAGTAATAATGTTATTACACTTATTATAATTATAATATCCATGAAAACGTTGTTGTAGCACAATGATTAATAATGTGATTTCTTAAAATGTCAAACAGGTGATTCAAAGTTCAAACTACTGGCAGGCAGTTCAAGCACAAGAAGGTTTAGTTATATATATGAACTTCACACAAGAGAGAAAGATACGGGTATGCTTTTTATAAAATCTTTTTTAATACTAAAACCAACACCATAATGTTTATCCACCCCCTCATTGTCATTAATATCTATCTTGCAGAATTTAAAGGCATTGCTATTGATCAGACACAATTGCGAAACTAACATCATAATGTTATCGATCATGCCGAGTTTGAGGATTTGCAGTCACAATTATACAATGGTCCAGGATCTAAAAGGTATATCAAGTCTTTCATGTTAACATTATCAAAATTGAGACAGTGTTGAACTTTAATATACTAAATTATTTCAGGGAACATTCAATTTCAGGGAAGCTGGTCCAGTTAGCAGTTTCGGATCCTGCAAAACCACATATAGATGGAAAGAAGTTGGTACCTTAAATTCTAAAGCATGCATTATAAAAATGTCTCAGTTGGTACCTTAAATTCTGTTCTTTGGTGGCACTTGACACCGGGAATGACTCTTTTGGATACCTTGGGATTGTTGCAGCTCCGTGAAGGCTTTCCCTGCAAGACTTCGACGAGTTAGTGTTTCTGTTATGATTCTTTTCACTTCAAGAAGGTTTAGTTCTTTATGAACTTTGCCTCTTCAAGGCTGGGTTGGTAAAGTGGGGATTTTGAGTTTTCGTCACTGTCGTATGGTGAAATTGGCCTTGCGGTGAATGAATTATTTTCTCCCAGATGGAACAAGGTTAAACGCGAACAAATTGGTTTGAGATCGAAGATCTGGTTGTTGAATTCAGGTCATCTATACTCATCTTTTTACCTTTTCCAAGCATAACCATTGGGTTATAAACACTTTAAAGTCGTGGGTTAGACTTTGACTGATACTTTTCTTGGATATCAACTTAGTCCCTTGTTCGGTTGGGACTGCTATTCAAAATAGAATGCCATGTTTTCACTATAAATAATCTGGTTGTTCAATACTTCAGTTTTCTTTACTCGTGCCATTTTTTCAAAGGAAAAGCTATCAGAAGTACATGAAGATGAAGAATCCATACACCACACTCACAAGGATAAAGCAAATAAAAAAATTCAATATATTGTCTCAGAGCCTTATCAAGGTTAGGATATTTTCTATATTCCATGTTGAATTATTGTGCATTAACAGATGTTAGTTGCCTTATCTTGCTGGAAAATTGATATTACCCTTTGACTGTTTACAGTTACGTTTCAAGATCTGCAGCTCCATGGTTAACCCCCAGCGGTGATTTGTTAAAGATATCTTACTTAAATCCAAATTCTTGGATTCCAGTTGTCCAGATTCTGTTATTTAAATCTTAAATGGCTGTTCTATCTCTTTCCGTTTGAGGTCAGGAAATGAGAGATTATGGGCGCGTTTAGTTACGGAAAACTTCCCCACTTTTCCAGAAAACTTCTTTAAGAAAACTAGAAAACTAGAAACTTAGAAAACATGTTCAAATCCGAGTTTTCTAAAAAACTTTTATAAGAAAAGGAAAATTCCTATTTTCCTTTTTTTTAACTTAAAAGTTGAAAACTACTTTGTATGGTTCTCTAATTTTTTCATCTCTACTTTTTCTCGGAAAAGGAAAACTTCACCCCTCACATTTGAACGTGTTTTCTAAATTTTGATTGCTTTTCTAGAGAAATAAAACACTCCTCATTTCCTAGAAAAATGGAAAAAGAAAAATGAAGAATTTTATCCGTATGGCTTCACTGGGAAAAGATTACTTCACGATATCACCTGAACATTTTGACCTGGTGCTGGAAAGACAACACTTCTTGATGTTTTCGTTGATGGTGTAAGTGGTCCGTTGCATTCGGGTATCCTAAAGTCCAAGATACCTATGCTAGGATTTCTGCAAGGCATTATCTTCATCCCGATACTGTTTCAAAAACTAAATATTTACGAATTTATCGTTACCGGTTGTAACATTTTATGAGTTTTACAGAAATTCGTAAAAGAAATCCTGGTAGCAGTTGAGTTTTATGTTATAAAAGATGCACTAGATGGGATTCCTGGGGTTAGTGGTCTGTCAACAGAGCAACGTAAACATTTCACAATTGCTGTAGGAGTTGTTGCTAATCCTTTCATTATATTAATGGATGAACCTATGACGAGACTGGATGCTAGATCAGCTGCAATTAATGTCATACATGCTTTCAAAAATATTGTTGATACGGGTATAGCACTTGTTTGCACCATTCACCAACCGAGCATCGACATATTTGAGGCGTTTGATGAGGTAAACCGGAATTACTATAATACTCTGGAAAGTGTGACAAAAAAAATCTCATATATTGCCCCATCCATGTTCCTGCAATTAGTCCTGTAGAAAATGGTAGACACGTGATCTAATGTGGGCCACTAGGTCGGAACTCATATTGGGTCCCTGAATACTTTGAGGTTACTTTGCCTCTGAAACAATCACAGGTTTTAAATCTATATCATAACTCGTTGCAGAATGCCATGGTTCCAACTATAAATAATCTGGTTATTGAATTCTTACGCCTTCTGTACTCATGCCATTATTTTAAAGAACAAGCTATCTGAAGTACATGAAGGTGAAGAATCCATACGCCATAATCACAAGGATTAAACAACTAAAATTTCCAACATTATTGTCGCTGAGTCATATCAAGGTTCCATGTTGAATTGTGGTGCATTAATAGATGTCAACCATCTTATCTTGAAATTTGGCAAGTATGTTGCATTAAAAGGGTTAAAGGGAAGTATGCTGTTTATATTGGTAAGAAGTATCTGGTAGTATAGTACATTGCAGTTTCTTGTAGCTTTCCATTGGATTTAAAACATAGTGTGAACTTGCATTGATTTTAACCAAGACAGGCGTCGTCTCCTCCGTGGTACCCAAGTCTTGTGAACTGTTGACCTAGGGTTTACTGTGAGTGCATGTGAAATTGCTGCTGATGGAACAGAAGCCATTGTGGGTGGACAAGATGGTAAATTACACATATATTCCGTCAATGGCGATTCTCTTACAAATGAAGCTGTTCTCGAAAAGCATTGAGGTGCTATCACAGTGATACGTTATTCTACTGATGTTTCTATGTCTGCCTCGGCTGATGTCACTGAGAAGCTATTGTATGGGATCGTGTCTCCAGGGAGGTACCCTAATTACCTTTTGAAAGTTTGGGTCTCTATATGGATATCTGAAAATTTGCCACTATGTATTACTCCATCTAAATGCTTGGGGATCTGTTAGAGTGGTAAAATATGGCAGGTCGATTGCGTTGGACAATGGGTCAGAACTGGTTATCTTTTTTGTGCTCCAAACGGGGCTGGTTGGGTAGACTCGAAACACTTTTCGTAAGTTGGTTTTGTGCATTGATTATACACTTTGGTAGATTTTGCGATTACAAAAAAGTTATTCATCTTTGGAGCAAAGAGTTTTTTTAAAGTTCAATACAAAAAGCCTCTTACACAAAAATTGTAAAAAAAGCTATAGAAAACTCACAATTGTGAGATGCCCTTAATCACAATTCCAAGCACTTATCCCTGGAAAAAATATAGAAGATTCCACGTTGGTTGCTAAACTAAGAGCATCTAACACTTAAAGGTCCAATAGGTTGCCACATAATCACACGATAAGGTGTATTTAATGAATTTTAAATTTCTTTAAATATTAGACATTTGCATTTAATATTCATTACATTAATCTAATATTTACCTTTTTTATGCATATATTCAATTATAAATTTTGAAATTTAAGAAAATACGTATTCATTAAATGCACATTAACGTATGTCATGGTCACACGTTTGCAAACCCTAAATGATACAGAATGTGTGGGCCCTTAAATATTTTTGTTCTGTTTAGCAGCTCCCACTGGTCCATCAATTCTGCACCTCCGGTCAATGCATTGATTATATAACCTGCTGCTGCGAGCAGGGATGGAGGTAGAAAACTTTTTCATTGGAGTCAAAACTAAAGATTTACATTTTTATATAAAAGCAGTCATTCATAAACAAAATTACACTGAAATTGTACTAAAATCCAGTAAAATTTTCCAACCACTTGTCACTACCTAGTTCTATCGCTGGCTGCAAGGACGCTTGACTTTGTTCACCCATAGACATCGTTGTCCTCATCATATCCCCCGACAAAAATGTTTGAATTTGTCCACCCATGGAAGGCGCTGCAGACTGAAATGGAAGACACTCGAGTGTTAATATTTTTCAAACTCTTTGATGCATACATGCATACATCAACATTTATGCACCTTAATGCATATTATACGATACTGCAGTGTATATTTTTGGCGTATTTATGAAAAAAATTGTTTTTATTATTGCCCTTTTTCAAAATTTATAAATTTGACATAAAAATTAAATAAAAACATAAAAGAAGAATTAAGGGATCAGAAATTATACACCCATGAATAGTGCATCTAGTCTCCTATGCATAATGCGCCTTGAAGACATTCTAGTTCTTAGAGGCATCATGTTAAGAGTATTTTCATCTGACTTCTCTTCATATACGTAAGTATTGGCAGAGACTCTTCGGTCGTAATCTAGATCTTTCTCATAATCATCACCATCAGCATGCACCAATTTACCATAATCCGAGATACAAGTTCTATCTTGGGTCGATTCCACATCTTCTCTGTATACTATATGTGCCCCACATCTCACAGATTTATCACCATCTCTTCTCATTAGAGTCATGATAAGATTACCATTGATATGGGTCCAATCTTCAGGTTGCAAGTCATGGTACATCTGCTTAAAAAAAGTGAAGGGTATATAGGTAATCCACACATTCCCATTATCCGGAACTGCAGATACATTACCAAAGTTAACCTCTGACTTAGTAGTGGACCTTTCATCCTTAACAATTTCGAAGATGATCCAGGGAGGTGCATAATTCAAGTGCCAGTCCCCATGAAACACCCCACATACTGCAAACCCCATGATTCGGGTATGACATTCGGGAGTTAGCTTCAGTGCTATATCACACCCGTGCCGTGATTCTTTGAACCAGCTTGGCACATTTCTCCCAGGAATACCAATACTTAACCGGTGATTTACAGCAGCACATTTCTGTATTCAAAAGAAGACATATAGTTACCTAATTAAAAACATGCAAGCTGAATGTTAAAAAGATGTCATAACAGATGTGATAAATAAAGTCGATTGGAAAAGGATGTCATTCAAGTTTTCTCCTAGTTATAAACAGGAGAAAAAAAGAGGTAAACGAAAGTGAGAGAGAAACAAAAAGAAAATATGACACCTTAAGGAAAGATTGCTGCAACATATTATCAAGGTATCTTTCATTCTCTTGATTCTCCAGGAGTTTGTGGCAATCAAGGAGCCATATCTTATACAGCCATTCATACATTTCTGAGAGATCTCCAACCTTTCTCAGTGAGCTGCAACCTCTGGCCTTCAAAACTTGTATTCGAGACGGGAGATCATGCAAGGTTCGAAGTTTCCTACAGTTACTCACGTCTAATAATTTAAGACGAGATTTATTAGAGATGCCAAAAGGTAACTGGATTAACTCAGCATTTCCGTTTTAGATATAATTCTTCCAATAAGGGAAATGCATGAAATTCTTTGGGGAAGTCTTTCTCGTTAATCTGTCTCCAGCTAAGATCTAATTTTCTCAAGGAACACAACCTTGTCAATGCATAAATGCTAATGGCGTCCGGTTGCCGGTCAAAGTACATATCAGTGAATCCTAGCAAAAGCTCTTCTAAGTTTTCCATGCTTCCAAGATCCTCCGGTAATTTTTGCAGTTCCTCGCAGTTGTGAAGATAAAGGCTCTTGAGATTCTTTAACTTGCAAATAGAGTTTGGAATGTTCTTGAGATTCATACAACTCACCAAATTCAAGAAGCTTAGCCCAGAAAGATATCCAATTGACGCTGGCAGTTCCTTTAGTTGACCACAATGATCAAGATATATTTTTGATAACTTTACCATACATGCTGAGACCTCGGGGAATCTTGCAACACTTTGGCAATGGGAAAGAATTAGAATCTCTAAAGATTTCATTTCAACCATGGATGGTAAGCACTTGAGCTGCTTGCAACGACTCACGTCCAAGTACTTAAGCCTTCGATGAAATCCAAGAGACTCGTGAAATTCCACCAAACTTGTACAATCTGATAAGATCAACCTCTCAATATGTGGGGTACATGAGACATCTGGAAACCACGTTATGTTTGGCGACTGTCTAAGATCAACGAATTTCAAGTTTGGTAGAATCTGACAAAAACATAAATGTAAAACAAGTAATTCAAGGTCCAAATTTAGTAAAATTAAATATGCCCTTCCATATAAACATCTATTCATGGGATATCTAACTTGAAGCCTATCCTACTTAACAATTGTTTTGATTTACTAAATACCTTGGGCCCGTCCCACAGATGTTGAATGTTACTGTTCACCATTTCTAGGCCAACAAGCTTACACATATGTGCCAGTGGCAGAGAAGAAAAAGGGTAATCGTGGCAACAAATCCATTGTAACTTATAAGGGAGATATGTAGGTTGACTGGTTAAGAATTGTGAGCATATATCAAGCAGTCGAAGATTCTTCAATCTTAAAAACACTTCAGCACTAAATTCCGGCTCCTCATTATAGTGCACACCATCATATTCCGTGTCCCGGAGAAGTATGGCTTCAGTTACTTTTAGTTCCTGTGACAAAAAGAAGTCTAAATAGTAATATTCTACTCATTCAAAAACAGAAGCACGAACAAAATTTGTAGAAGCTTTATTTATCTATATAGGGATGAGATCTAGCTACAATTGCTTTTTCTACAGTAATAAATATATATGGGGATGGGAGCGTCAGAATTCTCTATACCTTTACTACCTAAATATTTGGTAAGAACTACTTAAATTTTCGGATCTGAAACATATGATTCGAAAATATCACAAATTATATGTTTATTAATCTTAATTTAAGTTTTTGGTAAAGTTTTGAATCATTATCTCCTATTGACGTAAATCGACTTTAACCTTCAACAATAGTATCCAAAACTACAACTACATAATACTGTTTCTTTTTTATAAATAGTGACTCGAATTCATGTGTTATAACTAGTTCTTTTAATTCTAATCAAAATTTAACTTTTTATTAAGACCCTTCTCTGTATATATATATAAAGAGTTGGAAAGAAAGAACTTTCTTACTTCGTCTCTTAGGAGGAGATCACTCATGTCTTCAAGTTGCCAAATCCTGCTACTAGAAAAACTCTCACGTGCAATTTTCCAACCCATTTCTTGTACGAGGTTGTGCATGTCTAACCTTTTCTTTGAAACAGTTATAGGAGATTTTTCGACAAGAACGGTAATTCCTATTATGGGGTCAAAACCAAAGCTATCAAGTATTCTAGTGACGTGTTCCTTATCTTTGCCCTTGAAAAAACATGCTATATCAAGGAATATTTTTTTCTCAGAGTCCTCTAATCCATCAAAACTTAACTTCAGTGTAGCAAAAATCTCAATATTTGGTGCTTTGTCTAGTCTATCTAATGCACTTTCCCACACATCGGCATGTCTTCCATGGAAGAAAGAACCTAAAATTTTCAAGGCAAGAGGTAAACATCCAGTGTAACAAACTGCACGATGTGACAGCGCCTCATACCCTTCTGGAGGGGTATTTTTCTTAAAAGCATGTCTACTGAAGAGCACAACCGCTTGATCCATAAGTAAAAGATCAGGTTTATACTTTTCATCTGCATCCGATAACACATGCTCATTTCTAGTGGTTATGATGATTCTACTTCCTCGACCAAACCATTTATGTGTTGCAGGTAGGAGCTCTAGTTGCTTAACATTATCTACATCATCCAAAACAAGGAGAACCTTTCTGTTGTAGAACGCTTGTTGTATCCATACAGCTCCTAAATCAGGATCATCATTCACGAAGTCATGCATCATTTGAAGATCTCTTAGAATCTGGATTTGTAAGGCACATGTATCTTTCTTACTAGCACTATTTTCTCTTACATCTTTAATAAAGCTACTTCCTTCAAACTTATAAGAAATTCTCCTAAAAATAGCTTGTGCAATAGTTGTCTTACCAATTCCCCCCATTCCCAATATCCCTACGACACGTACATCTTCTGTTGCTTCTATATCAAGTAGGGAATCTAATGCATCCATATGAGACTCGATGCCAATCAGAGTATTCTCCATAGCATACGGTTTTATATTGCCTAGGATATTTTGAACAATCTTCTTGATAAATCCTGATTCCCCACTGCACATTTAAGAGCATTGTTAGCAAAAAAAAAAATTTAGTGACCCATATTTTCAATGAACTTTCGGTTAATTGAAAGTTGATTTAACAAGGTTTTGTTGCATTAGAAATATATAGTGGGTGAACTTATAACAAGGCTACTCAGCTGTGTGTTGGTCGAAGAGGGAAATTTTTACTTGGCATTTTCCTTGCACTTAAACAAAGAGGTTGTTTCAACGTGTTTCAACTGAGCTGAAGAGCAAAGTTGCAAACCTCAATGCTAAAGACCAGAGCTTAGATTAACCATGGGCCTTGATTCAAGTCAATACAATGGTAAGCCATTAAATATCACTTAGATTAACGACAATATTACATCAGCAAGCATATTATGACAGGAGGTTTCAAACCAACTCAGACGAATGCTAACGAGGAAAGGAGCCATCACGGCAAATATCGTATTAGGCAATTTGTAACAAGAGGGTTCGAACAAACGTCATGTTTGATATGCATATATCTCCAATGTAAATAATCTTGTACCTTATGTTAGCACCTGTGAATTATGCTAGGTAATTTGCATATGTTTGAAAACGATTGTTTATTACTCCTTGATTTGCCAAATCTCAACATGTCAACACATCAGCGTCTGAACTTTTTTTGTCCTTTTCTTTGGTCGAGTACGAGGATTAATTGAAATTGGTGTTAGAAAAAGGTGTTGTGAGAAGTGGACAATGATCGAAGATAATATTTCGACCTTAATTTATGTGTATTCATGAATTTTGTCTTTGGATAATTAAAGAGATTTATGTAACGTTCTTGGAAAAATAAAATCGATCTGAATTGTTTGTGTAGTGTTTACGGAAATGTGTCTGTGATATGCATATGTAAAAATGACAACCAAATGGCGATTAGTAACAGTTTTCTCTCCGAAAACTATTTTTTATGAGTACATTGAACCTTGTCGTAACATAAAACCTGGTCAATTTGGAACCACGAAAGAACTTTGACCCACCCACTGATCTGCTAGCGGGACCAAAGTGTGAGTTTTCGCCCCTTAAACCCCGCTTACGAGTGTTGTAAGACCCCAGAAAGAGACGTGGCTCCTTCAACCTTGACAATTTTAATTGAGCTCGAAATATAATAACCCATGCAATTAATCGTCTTTACTTTGTAATGAAATTTTTATACACATTTTTTTCTTTATCATTTGTGTATTTACAATGGAAATTAACCAAAATAATAATGATATATTTAGTCCACTTTATTTCATTTATATTATTAGCTTTAATTACTCTTTCATCTTTTTTAATAGTCAACGTCTTTTTAATTTTATGCACACCTATTAGTTGTTTTTCTTTTATTACTATAATATAAATAAACTTTGTATATCTCTATATGTCATATGCTATTAGCTCTATATACTTCATTACCTCATCATAATATCAACCATGAGGTGGTTGTGATAATTTAGATCAATTGACAATATTGAAAAATTGAATCGAGTTTTGGGGGGAGTGAGTCGGGTTTTTAGACAACTTTCTACCCCAATGAGGATCCCAAATAGGGATTGGGCCGCTTTTGGGGATTCTTTTGATGAATGGATCCGAGTATGAGGACATTATTTTCCACCTCAAACGCGCCTTGACCATAGCCATTCCTAATTGTATGATAGTGTGATCATGCTCTCAGCTAAGGTTTCCCCTTTATATAGGGGAAGTGCCGGCGAAGGTCCTTGGGGCTGACGTTTGATGTCCAAAATAGGGGTACGTTATCATCGATAATTGTGCAAACTCCCAGGCATTAATTAATAACATGACGATGTAATTGGAATTTGGATGTTAACTTTGGCCTAAAGTTTGTGTTCTTGATGCTGCATATATTGTACAAGTTCTTTAGATACAAAATAATTGATAGAAATTTTCAACAGTGAGATCATACCAAACTGAACATAACTGATCAAGACAGAAAGGAAAACTAACCCATCCGATTTCGAGAAATGGAACCCCGATATATTCGAAGCTGGGACTAATGCTTTCCTCCACTTGTTCAACTTATCCGACTCTCCCCTTAAATTTTCTTCATGTTGTTCGAAAGCTGTAGCGAAGTTTTGTTTTTGTCTTCGCACATCTGATGGATCCACGTTGTAGAACACAGGTAAAACCCTCTGTCCCATTCCATTATGGCATTCTATAATTTTGGCAAGTTCGTCCAAACACCATGATGAATTGGCATAATTTTCTGAGAAAACAACCACTGCAGACCTCGATTCTTCAATGGCTTTTAAGAGCTCCTGTGATTGGTTTCCCTCTGCGGAGCATTTCATTGTCTTTGAAAGTACGTATACCTCTTTGACTTAGAGCTTCATAAAGGTGATCCACAATATTGTTGTGAGTGTCTTCACCTCTAAAGCTTAAGAACACTTCGTATGTCCATCTTCTAGTATTTGGTTGGGAGGATGAAGATGGAGAAGCGGCCATTGAAGAACAAAAAAAATGGAATTCAAGAAATGAGGAATGCCAAAAATATAGATCCCAACACAAAGTAAACGCTTTCCCTGTCGGATCACGACTTGTTCCATACAAAAAGTAAACGGTTATGCTCATTAAAAATTATTAATAATAGCATGTTCTAAATTTGGTTTTAATATTTTATTTTAGAGTATATTACATAAGTGGTACCTTTGCATATTATTCCTTTCGAACGAGATTCAAATAGGAACACTTATTATCGATAATAACGTATACTTTTATTTTTAATTTTAAAATTAACTAATTTTATTGATAAAACAAATTATATCAAAATTATTAAAATTTTATACTGTTTAAGATCAAATAATTTTTTTTAAATGTGATACACATTATAAAAAATTTAGTGTCTATAACAATATTATTTTTTATATATAAATCAATTTTATATTTAAAATATAAAATTTTAATAATATTAATATTATTTATTTTACAAAAATGTACAAACTCAATTAAAAATAAAAATAAAAATCGTGCCTGTGGTCTTTAGTTTTTTTGACTTAATTACAGAGACCATCCCTATAGTTTATGTTTCTTTCACAGTTTCGTCCTTCCGTCATTAAATCTAACTGATGCAGCTTTAACACATTGTATAATCCTACCCTTCTTCCTCCATTTCCCTCTTTCATTTCTCCTCTTATCTTTACACCCAAATTTACTTTAATCCCTGACCACCCAAAAAATTCACTCCAGTTAAATTGATTCCATCATTCCTCAAATTATTTCTTGTGAATCGATACGATCAATCAATCTTTCCTAATAACGAGTTAATATATTGCACGAATTCATCAAAAATACATATAAATTCATACATAGTACATACGTACAAATACATATATTAGTAGCAAAACTAATGATAATGATAAATTAGCTCAATTTCAAGCATCACAGGTTTAAACCTGAACCACCATCACTGCCGGAAAGATTGCCACCACCGAACCCAAACCACCACACTCCGCAACCGCCAAATTCAGGCGGCTTTCTCGATGGAACCTGCTACGCCGGAAACCATATCCGGCAATGAATCGCCGGAGTTGCAGCTCGCTGGGATGCAACCAAAAAGATGTAGTAGGTGATGAAGTGTGTGTGGTCATTTGATTTTGATTAAAATATTTGTTATGTGATCTTTAGATCTAAGTGTTTCTAATTCTCCATAGGAATTGTCAAAGAGTAGTGACTTAGGTGCAATAATCATTTTAGGGTTTTATTTTTTGTTGGGTGTTTTCACAATGAAGAAGATGGAGATTGAAAAGAAAAAGAAAATGAAATCATGTTGCAACTAATTTTAGGGGTTTTGAAACTTTTTATGTCATGCTGTAAATTTAATTTAAGGGGTTTTGGTCATTATGTTTGTGTTTGGATCCGTAAAGTTGATAATGTTATTTGATTTAGAATTTTTGGTGTAATATAAGGATTAATGGTGGTCGGCAGGTTAGAGTTTGAATCTAGTGTATTAAAGATAAGAATGAGATAAGAATGAAGAAGAGAAAGATGAAGAAGAAGGGTATTTTTATGATCACTCAACGTCTTAACGATTAGTGACGAACTTGGAAAAAAAAATACCAACCACAGGGATATTCCTTATAATTAGCGGACAATACTTTCGTTCGATGATATATTAACTCAAATATTATTTAAGTTTGTTTGATGTACATGAAAAGTTAGTAATATAGTATTTGAAATTTTATAGCAAGAACATGATAAATGGTAAGATGAAAAAAATAAGTTTTATGTCAAATATTCAATATCTCACAACTTCTAGTTCCACATTCATCTTTTTAATTTGTGAGTCAAACCATCAATATTGTTTATGTCAGGTGTAATAGATTACAAAGTTTAAGTGTTGTTGGTAACACATTTCATATCACTTAAGTTGCGTTGGTTATAATAACATTAAATATTTTAATAAGTTACAGTTTGGATGTTAAGGTTTTAATTTGGTTCACAATTTAATTTGAAGGGACAACAATATGAAAATAGATAGTAATTCCTATATTTTTCAACACTATCTAATGGCCAATACATGATGTACATTTTATTAATTTCGGAAAACTGGACCAACACATGAATCTCGCAAATATAAAATTGAAAGTTAGGTTGTCGTCACATAAGTTCCTGTTTTGTTTTTTTTTTTTCGTTTTTTTGTTTAGATTTCAAGTTACTATCGAATAAGATGTTTAATGTGTTTTAATGTTCATAGTAACTTGGTAACCTTTTAAGGTCCATTTATATTCACAAGGACAAAAGATTAATTAAAGATGATATGCCTTGCCGAGTTTTTCATCGGGCATATTCACTTTGCCATGTATAACATGTATAAAGTATAAAGATATCATATGTGTTGTTTCTCAATATTCCTAAAAGTTAATCAAATCTTCTTAAACATATATACATCGATCGATCAATATCAACTATTTAAACTAAATGTATACGATCGAGCCATTACCTCTAAAAGTGATATTTTGGTGTTTCTCGTTGTTATACTCTTTTGGTGTGACAACAACCCGTTGTTGAAGGTGTGTATGACTCATCTGGTATCTTTCAATTGTATGTTCAAATCCGTTATTTCTTTCTACAAAGTAGTAGACTCTATGCAATGAAAAAAAGTGATTTCATATCACGAACCACATCACACAAGCAACCAATGAACCATTAATTTACCTTTGAATACACGTGTACATGAGATAGATCGAGCTCGTAATTATAGATAAATTAAGGAATTTCTAACATGTATTGTTTAACCATGATCTCATATGTGAGATTCAATCATATTAGGATTCAAACCCATAAGTTTTGACCCAGGGTTGATAAAGACACTCCTCAAGCTAAAACCAATAACTAATTTTCTTTTCCTAATATGAAATGTTAATACAAGCAATGAAGAGTGAAAATACAAAGATTATTACCTTGAATATCTCCAATCCTCAAGGGATATATATATATTTAGTGTAACTGTAATTGCCATCGGTTATATGGCAATAGTATATCAGTTATATAATTTTCTTCATTAATAGGTTCAAAATTTATAACATTGGTCAGTTATGTATTTCATATCATGAGTTACTATAATTGAATTTGTTTCACAATTCATGTGTTACTAAGTTATGTTAGATATAATGAGCATTAAGTGAGGGTAATATTGATAAATTGTATTGTCCCTTTTTTAAGGGGTTTAAGACTTGAGGTCCAAATAGTTTATATAATAGTATAGATATAGATATTGAGAGGGATTATCTCTGAAAAATGAAAAACTACAAGGAGGATTTCTGTAATTTACTCAAAAAAAATAACAAAGCAAATGGCAACTTCAACTCAAATTCGATGATCTTATCCATCTGAATTATTAGCACAAACTTGAAAAAGGGAAAGATGTTGGCTGTTGCCTGTTGCCTGTTGGGCCTTTGAACGGGCGACTGTGAACGCTACAAATTCCAAATTTAGTCCAAGTCCATTTCAATAGACTTTGAGTAGGTAAATAGAGTGTGATTTGTACTCCCTCTCTTTTTTGCCCTACACCATTAAAATAATATTTTAAATATTTTTGCTTTTAATGTTGTGAATGAGTGTCTAAACAATTTCAAATGTACAAATCACCACCCATATAAATAACCTCGTAAGTCATACACGTTGAGCATTATTCTTTTTTGAGCACAAAAAAAAACGGGTTGAAAGTTGTAAATATCACCAACCAAAAATTTACAACTTTACGTACAACTGGCTCAAAGAATCAAATTGACACATAATTTTTATTGTTTTTAATTTATAACAAAAATTACAAATATAGACGTGAATATCGCTAAATCCGATCCATATCCATTGCAATCCCTAGTAACAACCTTGTTACCAAAAATCAGAAAATGTTTAGATAACGCTAAAATTGACACCGTAAAAGATCATAATCTTCTTCAATATAAATAAGTATATCGCAAACAAACAAACATAGCTTTCATACATAATCATGTCTCCTGCTTCTGCCAGTGGGATTCTTCACTCCCCCTTTCTCCTCTTATTCTTCATCCTCCTAAATCCACTTCCATTTTCACATGTAAGTCTATTCTTTTTTTTTTTAATTTGTACTTAACTTGTATAGTTTTTTAAACTCGTTACACACTTTTTGAGTATGTTTGAATCCGTTCAAGTGCACTTTCTAAGTATATAATGTACTAATAACATTAATATTTAGGCAAATGGGTTAAGGGCAGAGGAAGCAATGATGCCTTTAATAGAGCCATGAAAAAGTGATATAATGAGTTTGGTATTAAACGAAGACAGCCACCAGAAGCTCGCCGGTTAAAAGATTGGTGGTGGCGGTAGTGGTGGTGGTAGATATTGTATGCCTACTCCATGTTGTTATGCAATCAATTGTAACATTCCTAATAGGCCTTTTGGATTTTGTGCATTTACTCCAAAGACTCGTAATTGTTTATTAAAATATATATACATTGGTTTTGTGCATTTCCTAATAAAAATATTTGTTTTTGTGCATTTACTCCGAAGATGTATATTTATTTTAATTTAATTTAATTAATCGCTCTATTAAAATTCCATCAATGAAGAACCAACGCACAAACTGGACCAACTAGAAATTGGGCTACGTTACATAAACGACAAAGAACTAGCTGAATAATTATGAACTACTCTCGTACTATTAATGTGGGTTGAAGTTGGGCTGGGCTAGAGTAGTTAAGCCCAACTACTATACTTGATAATTATGGAGTATGATAAAGTCAGTTTCATTTTTACTTGGGCTGGGCCGTTTTAGAATAATGATTTCCGTGTAACAAATTTTGATGTAAAGAAAAGTTGGTAAAAAAAAAAACAAGCTTCATTAAAATTTTACATTTTACAATAACGTTTAAATTGGGCGGGATACAGGATAGTAAACGGATTTATTACATTATATTAGATTACATGAGAAAAGATTATTAGAGTATGACATATTTTGAAAGAATTGAAGTACCAATAAAAATGCGTCACATGTACAAAAATTCATTTACCCTCAAGATCTTAAAAATTAATTATCTCACAAACGACAAATCGAAAAATTATGAAAATTGCACCATAAAATTCAGCGTTTTATCCTCTTCGATTATACATCTCATAAGGTATACTTTCGACGAGTTTTTTTTTCATTTTTTTGGTGGTTTTACAAATTACTAACACATGTGTTAGTTTTTGGTTGTACATTTGATTTAGGGTTAGGGTTTAGAATTTAGCAGGGTTTAGGGTTTAGAGTTTTGTAAAGCGTTTAGGGTTTAGGGTTTGGGGTTTAGGGTTTAGAGTTTAGGGTTTTGCAAAAACCCTAAACTTGCAAAACCCTAAACTCTAAACCCTAAACCCTAAACCCTAAACGCAACATGTTAACGCGTGTGTTAGTAATTTGTAAAACCCACCCAAAAAACGAAAAAAAAAAACTCGTCGAAAGTATACCTTGTGAGATGTCTAATCGAAGAGAAGAAAACGCTGAATTTTATGGTGTAATTTTTATAATTTTTCGATTTGCCGTTTGTGAGATAATTAATTTTAAAAAAGATGGGGTAAATGAGTTTTTGTATACATGTCACAATCTCATTGGTTCTCCCATACTTTAAATAATTCTTATACTCTAATGATTTCATCTCTACTTTACATTACATTACATAATTAATCAATTGTCAATTTAAATTGGGCAAGGTAGTAAACGGATTTACACGGATAACCCGTTTAACAGATAAGTTCAGTTAGGATTGAACTTCCTTCCGTTTCAACCCGTCCATCCGTTCAAATATTCAATTAATATTTAAATTTATTTCTATAATAATTCAACTATTTTATGATCACTTACATTTACGTATTAATTTGTATGATGTAACTACACAATATATAACCGTTCGTGCCTTAATACTATCATATATTCTTACAAAAATCCGCCTTTCAACTTTAGGTATTTATCTTATTTCTTTCATTTATTATAGCTCTAACCGTAGGCAAGTCATCACGACTAAAAAATTTAATACTTGTTCCAAATGTTATTTTTTAAATGAGTTTTGCTAAATAGACTTAAAGTATAGACTTGATCTAGGCCTAAACCATAAAATCTCTGACACATGTAATTTACTAATTCACTCTCTTTTTATTCACCAATTATTTTTTCACTTTAACCAATTATATTTTTAGGTTTAGATTTAGGTCTTTATTTTTATGTCTACTAAGTATTTTTCTTCTTTAATTTTTCAACTCGATTATCCAAACAAGTAAAACGAACCTGGAAACTTGTCAACCCGAACACAGTAGTTTAACACGACACTAAACGCAAAACAACCTTATGTAATTAGTAACACGTGATAAAAAGGAATTTTATAATGTACAGCAGTTTATAATTAAAAAAACGAATTGCACGTGTTAACTAACACAAACGGAAGTAAGATTAATGAAGTAACATAATGCGCGCGTGAAACCATACTAGCTAACACGTGTATATATTGGCGCGTCTGTGATAATTTTATATAATTAAAAAAAAAAAAAAAAAAGCAAAGGAGATGAGTTGTGTGAGTGTGTGTTTGGTTTGAGAAAAATGGTTGGTTAGTTTTCATTCTCTCTCTTCTGCTGTTCTTTTGTGGAGAGCAGACAACAACGAACCCAAAACCAATTAAAATTAAAATTAAAATTAAAATCCAAATCAAATAATAAATAATAATCTCTTTCTTTCGCATATATACATTTGATCCGTTACTCATATATGTGATTGCCAGATACACAATTTCGCATAACTGTGATTCTAGTCGCATAAACTTTTGTAACTGAATTTCAATGTCACGATCGACTGTCAAAACTCAGGTCTGTCTGTAGATCCTTTTTATTTTTTTCATTTTCATTTTTATATTCATATTCATATTTATAATTATGTATGTATTACACTGTTTTAATGAATTTTTGTGATTTCTGTTATAACTGACATGATCAGATTGTAATTACTTTTTAATGTGATTCCGAATTAGGGATGTTTTTCTGAATCTGGTTAGTATGTTTGTGTCTGATTATGTTTGTATAGGTTCTGTTAATGTGATTATTTGAATTTTTATTAAAATAATATATTTTTTGTGCTTTTTACTTTTTACATTTTTTTCAATGTAAAGTGTATCTAGTTTGATATGACATTACTGAATTATCTTTTTTGACATTTTATAGTAGTATTGTTGTACTGCTTACAGGTATACTAAAAGTTCAATCATGTTATAAAAATTGTATCTTTTCAGCCTTTCTTTTCGTCATGCCATTTGTTCATCTTACGAATGTATCTGTTTAGACAACTTCGTATCATTCTAAAGTTCACTACACACATATTAGTATGTATGTATGTAAACGTATAAAGTGAATCTACGTGTTTATGTATTAGTATACATGTTTATTTATGTATATGTATATTTACAGTATATGATATGATATGACACAAATATTTGCAGCTAATTTTTCAGATGTACTGCGATAATTAAACTTCTGATTAGCGGAAGTAATGGAACCAGGACCTTATCCTGTACGCGAAGGAGATCCGGATTGTTCTTATTACATCAGAACAGGGCTCTGTAGGTTTGGGGCCACATGTCGTTTCAATCATCCGCCTAACAGGAAATTGGTACAATGTCAACCCAATCTGATCGTCTACTAATCACGTTCATTAATGAGCAAAGACGTATGTTATTTATGAAGTTTTCCTCAGATTATTGACGAATATTCATTTCAATTCATGGTTTCAGGCAATTGCAACCGCCAAAATGAGAGGAGAGTATCCAGAAAGAGCAGGACAGCCTGAATGCCAGGCAAGTGTCTAATGTCTATAAATGTTTATGACTTTACAGATTTACATGGTATTTAAACAAATCTATATGGTGCTTAATAATTTTCTACAATTTATAACAGTATTACTTGAAAACGGGTACCTGCAAATTTGGAGCAACATGCAAGTTTCATCATCCCCGGGACAAGGCTGGGATTGCTGGAAGAGTTACACTAAATGTCTTGGGTTATCCACTTCGAACGGTTTGCTTTAACATCTTCTAAAATTTTATTTTGATCCTTATCTTTTAGTAAAAGGCCTGTCCGAAAATGTATTAGACTTTACCCGAATTTATATTGTATGTATCAATCTTTAAAAGTTTCTATTGTGCATATCAAACATACAATAGCAATAATTGAAAGTTTACAGAAAATGAACTTTTAAAGTTGGATAAATAGTATATACAATAAAATTTGGATAAAAGTTCAATACATTTTAAGACGCTTAACCCGTAGTAAAATAGACACTCAAATATCATTGGCATATGCATGTAACTATTTTCATGCGGTGTCTTTGTTTTGCCTTACAGAATGAAGCTGAATGTACTTATTATCTAAGAACTGGACAATGCAAGTTTGGAAGCACATGTAAATTCCACCACCCTCAACCTTCTAATATGATGGTCTCATATCGTGGTTCCCCCGTTTATCCAACAGTCCAATCGCCAACTAGTCCTGGTCAACAATCATACCAGGGAGTAACAAATTGGTCTTTGTCTAGAGCTTCGTTTGTTAGTCCACGCTGGCAAACTCCATCTAGTTATGCACCCATGATGTTGCCACAGGGTATGGTATCAGTTCCAGGATGGAGTGCATACAGTGTAAGTTTAGGGTTTAACCACACCTAGTTTTTGAAAGAGTAGAGGTTGTAACCCATTTATATTGTAATTAAAAACCTCTTAGTAATAAATAACAATATTTTGAAATATCAAATGAGAAAGGAAAATAAGAAGGTCAAACCAAGCCAAGGAACTTAAGTACTCGCTGACAAAACCATATGATAAATGTGCAAGTTATTCCGTTCCTAGCTAGTAAGACTGAAGTGATGAACCCATTAATTACTACTTAATGACATGAAAGATAAATGAATTTATAAAGATATGATCCAAAGTAGGAGAAAGTAGATGTGGTAACCATTTGCTACCTAACGAATTCCTTTTATTTTCAGGGGCCTTTTAAGTATGATTTGATACCTACTACATAGTATTTTTGGATTTAACATTGGACTTAATATACAAATTCTTTATAATCTTACTTGATGAAGCTTCTCTTTCAGGGTCAAATCGGTTCAATTTCATCTTCAGAGAACCAACAGCAGACAGCTGGAAACAGTCAAATTTATGGGACTTCACGCCAAAATGAAGCATCTAATGAAGCACTTCAAGGAACTTATTCTTCATATCGTACTGGCTATTATGCATTGCCAGGTGAAAATGTGTTCCCTGAGAGGCCTGGTGAACCTGAATGTCAATTTTACATGAAGACCGGTGACTGTAAATTTGGTGCAGTTTGTAGATTTCATCATCCCAGAGAGAGGATACTTCCTATGCCTGATTGTGTCCTTAGTCCAATGGGCCTTCCTCTACGTCCGGTTAGTTACTCTGGTTTATTTTCATATTTCACAAATTTCCAAAAGTGATATGAACAACCTACTTTTTTATAATCAACATTCCCGTTAAATTCTCAAAAAAAATTTCCAATATGAACCCATCTACTCCACATAAGTTCCAATCATACGCCACATAAATGCCAAGTGTATGCCACATAAGCGCCAAGTAATAAGAATGATCTTTTATCATAAGAAGTTGGGGAATGGGAATATCTTAACAATACAAAAAAGTTAAATAGGTATCTGCGTGATTAAAAAGTAGGTTGTTCAAATCGATACTTTTTGGAAAGTACATTGCCTTAAACCCAACTATATCAGTTCTAGTGATTCATTTTACCTTATAAATGATTTCGTTTTTTTAAGGTTACAAGCTAGTTTGCTTTATGCGAGGGCTATGGTTACAAAAATTATAAACACTTTTTATGTTTCAACTTCTTACAGGGGGAGCCTTTGTGCATATTCTATTCTCGTTATGGTATATGCAAATTTGGTTCAAGTTGCAAGTTTGACCATCCAATGGGGGTTTTCGCTTACAATTTCTCTGCATCACCGTCAGCTGAAGCCCCAACCGTTCGCCGCTTGTTAGGCTCAACGTCCACTAGTGGTGCATTAAGTATCTCTCCAGAGAGAAGACAAATTCCCACGAGTGACGACAATATTGACACAGAGGGATGAAGACTTCCCTAGTGACTTCTACTGGTTATTATTCTCTACAATCTTTTTGGAGAATCAGACGAATTGTAACTTCATTTATATTGTTGGAGATGTACATAATACATGTTAAAGTCAACCTGTTCTGAAAAATCAATTTGCATGATAGCCTTTTCGGTCTGAACTGTGTTGATGCATTGTACAACTCCACATTTTTGTCAAATTTGGTTCACGCTAATGTGAGCAGTTAATCTATTTCAAAATCCTGCCTTTTTGGTTAATGTAATTACCTTCTTTTTCACCTTTATGTTTGTAAGCATTTTTTTTCTCTGCACCATTGATTGCTTTAAGCTTATATTCTGGTACACGGTCTAATGTCATCTGAAGTCCTGGTTATGCCCATTACTGTAAGTTCACTCTTGACCACTTCTGATATTTGCTGCTTTTTGCCACTTCTGTGCTTATTAGTAGAGGTGGTAAGATGGGTGGTTCAGGTGGATTGGGTAACATGTTAAAATGGGTTCTGGACCTTCTGCTTCTGGACCTTCTGCTTTTATCTTTTTTTTTGCCCATAAACTTAAATCTATGAGTAAAACATTTGGAAGTGCGTATTCAATAAAAATAGACTTTGGGAGACTTTCAGCCTGTTCAACCCCTTTTGAAGTGGTCCCTTTTAGCCTCATACTGAGAGGACTTTGGAGCTCAAAATATATCATGTTTTCCAGGGGCAGGTTGTAAATTCTACTATCCTTTCAGAAGTCTTATTTTTTGAAGCATTTAAGGTTTGAACATCTCAGAGTCGATATGTGGATCCAACTTCATTGTGAATATTGTCTATGGCAGACATAGTGACATACAAACCTTCTTCTGATAGGGAGCTTTTTACTGGTAAAATTATCTGTTTTTATACATTTTTAATAAGCAGATATCTTCAATATAATGTGCTAATTACTAACAGAATTTTTTAAGTCTTGCAGATTTGTTTCATTTCCTATATTGGAGAATAAGAAACTGTAGATGCAAATCTCTGCGAAAGAAAAGCAGAAAAGTGAATGGGGAACACCATATTCACCAGCTGATAGCTCCTATATCGCATGATTTTCTCCTTTAAATAATCATAAAAGGTATTATAATTATATATTATTCAGGACTATGTTTACTTGTTTACCTTTTCATTAAACAGGGACTACTGTTTTTTTTGGGGTTCATTCTAGTGTACTCCAATGAAAAATATAGAGTGCTACTGGAATGCTTAACTTGGTCTACATGTAACAAGATTAGGTGTCATTTGGTCTGTGATCAGGAACCACTATGGGTATGCTGACAGAATAGTAGAATGGGAATGGGTATAAATTCCTAAACCGGACGTTAAACTGGGTATAGTGGAATCTCCATATGTTAAGGTATCAACCCCATACTTAACTTTAGCCGACAAAAGCTCATGCCCTCAAACCAAGCACCCTCTTAGATATGATGAACCAAAACCGCTGAAACGGTCCCTGCTTTAATAATGAGAATCATCCATGGAAATCATACACATGATAAGATTCAATGGATGTTTTATCAAGGTCCTTGATTCAGTGATCTTGTACATGTGACTTGTGTTTTTTCTTGCTATTATAATATAGGTATCTATTTACTGTATGTTATGCTGTATTGTCAAAGCAGTTTTTTAGGGGGAAATGCTGCATACAGGGATTCCACTTTCCAACAAAGTACTGCAGCTGTGGTGAACAGGGATAATATTACATTTATGTTTTCTGTAAATTCAGTCTTGCATTAATTTAGAAATCCAAGCAGATCTCAACTCGTATTGTGCATTTTTACCGATGTGCATCCTGGCTTCTGCAGTAAAAGTAATGTGAGTTGGATTCTTTAGTTAAGGACCCAATACTTCAAGGAAGACAATTTATGCAAATTAACTGATCCGGGATTACAAGACTGGAGATGATCAAAATCTCAATGCTCTTTAGTTACCTAATCATTTTTGCTTTCCAAAATCTAAGTGCCTATATAATACGGAGTAGTAACTCGTAGTTATATGTTATATGTTATAGACAATACCCAATGATCTTCTTCTTTTCCATATTAATATTGGACTTGATCAGTTACATCCATTAATGAAAACTTTTAGTTAATAATTAACAAAAACAATTCAAGTTGCCTTCCATGAAAGTTCCAAGAATATGCATGTTTATTGTTAAATGTATTGTAATGAAGAAGTTGACTTAGTCAACCATGACTTGGTCCACGTCAACCATAACTTGGTATGGTCTATGCTTTAAGCTAAAAGAGGGATGAGTTTCCATTGTTTTCTATATATTAGAGGTATTTTAGATGAACTTGAAGCATAAGTCACTTGCATTCTTCATACTTTCGGCTCCTGTGGCTCGTACAGAGATTGCCATTGCAAAACTGTGAGTTAATTAGCTATTAACTCTTGTTAACTTTTGGCTACTTTCATTTTTAACTACATATATATGGTTTCATTTTGTTTGTTTTTTGTGTGCCAATAATTTGGTTTAAATGGTTTACTTCTTTTTTCTGATCCCCTGTTTGGTATTGCTTTCTTTGAGAGGTTTACATTAGTGACCACGCCTAGATGTTGGTCACTGTGATACATCGGTTATGAGACCAAGTGCAAGTCCTTATTAATGTAATATTATTTGCTTCTGACCATTTATTTAAGTTCATGTATAGGCTAATACTATATATTTAGCTTATATTTTTGACCTTAAGGCGTTATATATACAATTTTCAAACCTATCGGTGTGAGCCAAGTGAAACTTATCTTGAGTATTGAAACTTATTTTTGTGTTGAATATGAGCATGGTAGCTCTATATGTAACTTCAAATTAACCAGTTTCATGTACTTTATTTGACACAGTTTCATGTAGGATCAACTATATATATCAAATGCTTATATATGTTGTAAGAATGAGAGGATAAGTCCTTTTTATGCAACTACTGTACGTACAAAAGTTGGTCTTCTAAGTATGTCAGCATATGAAATAGGTCTATAGGGCACACAAACTGTAGGTAGCTAGCTCCACATTGTGCAGAAAGAACTCTGATGTTAGGTGTTGTAATTTGGCTGTGTCTTACATACAGCCATTGCAATTAACTGTAATTTATTTCCTTACACATTAAACCATAACAAAATTAACAGAACATGAGTATGCTTGATATATTTGAGACAGAACATGAATTCGTCAGAAATTTTTTGATGAAAATGATGAATAACGACGGACATAATGTACAAAAAAGTATAGTTACAAAGTACATATGATGTGTAAAAAAGACAACTTCGCATATTGTAGCTACAAAATTAACAGCAATTATGTCTATGACACATTAAACCGAGCTCTAGCATGACCTCTTGATACCTGGAAGTGCTCTGTGAGACCTAAATGTGCCATTAGAAGCCAAACATGAGTCAGAAGTTGTCCCCCACCCCCAAGTTGCTGAGAATGGTGAAAGCCTCCGCAGTTCGCAGCAAAATAGCCTAAGATTTCGATCCAAACTTCACTCATAACTTTCCACATGCATTTCCTATTTTCAATCTCTCTCAAAGCTAATGCAAGTATGCAACCTTCGAACAATACTGATTTGGATCGATCACCCTTCACTATACTAGGCTGTACTTCATTACAATCAACTTCAAGCAACTTTTTGCAGGCTTGAGCTTCATCAGCAATAGGACCTTTTTGTTTGAAGAATCGTTTGGCTTCAGCACACGTGTCACGATACCTGATCATACCGATGCCTTTTGGCAGCATTTCAGGGTTTGAAACGAGAAGATTCACCAGATATTGAGAAATGTGATTACTTTCGATGCGGTTGACTCCAAACTGATCACCAACTTCTGAGTAGTAGCAAAGACTAGTAGCTATATGCCAGATAAGAACGCTCTGATCGAATTCCACATCATCGATGCTCCACATAAGAGACTGGCAGTTGTTCGTTTTTAGAGAAGAACTACCTCTATCAATATACGGCGAATTATTAGTGACTTTACAAAACTGTCTGTAAATCATATCCTTCAGGTTGACTGAAACTTTGCTATATTTTTCATAACGTTGCTTCTCTAAATACTCATCTAACCCAAACAATTTCTGAACTCGTAAAAACCTAGCAGGCTTCTCTTCGAGAGATACACTTAGTAGGTCTAACTGTGCAATTGAATTGGACCACCTTTGTTTATTTGGTTGTTTCAGGAATGGGAATTTTAGGATCTTACGAGTGTGGTTGTGCTGGTTTAACCAGAAATCGGTCCAATCCGAACGAAGCATGGTAACAACCGCAAATATTTCCTTTAAAATTTCTGCTGCTATTAGTAAGTAAGTAATGGCAACATCAATGAATCGATAATTGTGTATATCATCGGGAAAACAGAATCCCATAAGTACCAGAAGAATGAGAAGAACATTAGTAGCACGAAGTACGAGTCCCTTATCAGTGTACACCACTGTTGCCTTCGTGTAAAGCATGTCATGTGCACATCCAAGTTCAATCTCAACAACATAAAAAGCTTCAGTACTTGAATTAAGGTGTTTGAAGTAGGATGTGCTACTATCCTTATCTTCATACGTGAGTATGAGGTCCACAAAAAGACGCTTGAATTTTTGAAATAGATCGTACGCTTCAAGTATCGCCTTACGTCGATTTTCAGGATAAACATGAATAAGTTGATGAGGCGGCTGTGCAACTTCCTCAATTGTCACAGTGAAACCTTGTTTCCTTTTCAAGTGAAGTTCTTCTAGGAATTTGACGTAATCAGGTCCAGGGTCAGCAGGACCGAGCATCGACTTTCGTAGATGCTCAGTGTTTGCTAAACGTAGAGCCTGAACACGTCCAAAACACTTGATGCAACCAGATACATAAACTAATAAGCTTAGTATAGGGAGATGAGAACATCCTGGCCAGGATAACAAGAGGACATAGAAAGCTACTCCTGCTTGAACCACTAGGAACACCAAGTGTCTTAGCCAAATCTCGTTGTCTTCCAATGAGTAGGCAGTAATCGTGTCGGGCCCACCAAGGTGAAGAAGGAGAAAGGGGGCCCAGAATGACATGAGCTCGATGGTGTTTAATTTGTGAGATTTTGAAGTGCAGTGATGGATGTTGCTCACTTCCATGGCTCTCTGGGCTGTAATGCTAAGGGCTATTGGAATAAGTGAGTACGATAAAAAGTAAACGCACCAGAGAATGGTTCGGATGATGGTTCTTGGATTGTGTTTCCGAATATAGCCTAGTAACGTCAAGACGATCTGCAGAGCAATGCTAATAGGAATTAATCCTCTTAGTGCCTGCTCATTCCACATCGTCTCAATGTCATTTGGTACCAGTTGAAATAGCATTTTCTGATCTCCACGCACGTTCAAATCTATTTAAAAAGAAAAGAAAAGAAAGATCAGACATATAGCCTGTTGAGAATATATGTTTTATGGACATATTATTTTGTAAGTGGTATAAGAATAAAGAAGTATATATCAAACAAAAGATGAAATGTTAACTTTAGTACAATAAACAAAACATACCGATAGAAGTCATCATCATTCAACCAGATTCTTTAACTGTTTAATTGGAATTCACATAAAGATTTCAGTTAATGATTGATTCTGTCTTGTGTCTTGTTGAAGCCAACTTAATATCAATATTCAATATATAAGGTAAATTTGGTTTATAATGAAAGTGCATTACAATTTCAAGTAAATTTTTGGCAAAATATATTGTGTCTTCTATGTTCTTTCAGGGACATATTCCCAGCAATTACTCAGGTGTGGTGTTGATGAGGGTAGAATGTGTGTATTCACATAGTAAGGCAATAAGCACAACTTTGACTCTTTGAGAAGCATTCTCAAACAAACTATCAAGTAAAATAGGATGCACAGAAAGCAAGCAGACTATGATATCTCAGATCGTAAAGGCAAAACACAATTTTAAATGGTTTGCATAATTTATACTGACACAGTGAAACAAGTTTTATGAAACCCATGAATGGAAAATACCCGTCATCAAAATCAACCTTATAATTAAACTAAACTTTCAAGGCCAGAGGGTACACCAAAATTTAAAAACTACAAGTCCGCAACTTTGTTTCAGATTACATGAAATAGATATTTGGTCATATTAATACCTTGAGGTCAAAAGAACAAAGCAAACACTACTTTAAAAGTTTATTATTAGTCTTCACCTTAGAAAGTTCGTCTTCAACCATTGTTCATCCACTCAGGCTATTCATCGTCTTCAGATGGAACCTCATAAGTACAAGAAGGTAAAGTCGTCTTTGCATACTCATCTAAATCCATCCAAAAGGCTGTTTCTCCTTTCACACCAGTTCTATGAGCCTTACACATTACCTTCTTCAAAACTTTAGCATTAACAAGCAAATACTTCATTGCCTTCATGTCACATCTCATGCAAAAATACGCAGTTACAACAATATCTTTAAGATGTTATTGTAGGCAAGTAAGTGGAGTATGTGGTTCCATCCGATCAAAGTCTTCTGGGAGGTTCGATAAATGACCCATTCTAGAGAATGGTGAATCTTCATAGTGAAAACAGTCCTAGGAACACGTTAACAAAATGTCAATAATTTATAATGTGAAGACAAAATTCAGAATAAAAGATGTCCATTTATTATTTGACAAAGAATATCACTTCCCGACGTAAGAGCCTGCAGATTGGGGGAGCTCTAAAGTACATTAAACAAGATAGTCCAACCACACAATCGCAGTATTCTCATATCCAGGTGGGTCAGTCGGTTCAATGTAGGCATATTGTTAAGAGTGTATTTGTTTAGAACCTGCAAGAAGATCAACAGATCAAACTATTACGTTACCAAGAGTACTATAAGGCTAATTGTATAAAAAGGTAAACTAACTCTGGTCCAAATTCTATTTCAGTTGATAAAAATTTATTAGTTTATCCCAGAAGAAAGCTGTCAAACATTCAAAACTGATGATATTGCAGGCGGTGTTTTTATAAGATTTGACCAAGGTGACTTTTTTTGGCCAATGTGGTGCAGACGTTTCACATGAAAAACCAATTAGTATAGGTTATTGCATAAAAACAGAAAAACTGAAAGTTTGAGGGTTTTCTCTAGCCTAAAATAAGTTGGTTACCCTGAAACAGAGATCAGACCAAATCTATATGCTTAAAAAACATATCACGTGCTTGTGACAGGATGAAGTTAAAAGATGCTTACATAAGTTGTAGTGTCGTCTAAAAAGATAGACCTTGCTGCGCTGATCGCATTCAAAAGAACCAAAGTACGATCATCATCTTCCTCGCGCACTACGTATTCTACACTAACCGTTTGCTTGATATCAACGGTTTCAATGTTAGGAACGTTCATAAAAACTTTAGGAACATTATTCTTGTATCTGTAAAAAAAAATCTCTAATACCCTCAATGACATACACGAGATATCATATACTTGATCATTGTCATATCTCGATCCTTCTAAATATAATTCCTCCATTTTTGGGCAAGCACAGAAATTTTTTTCTGTTAGGTCCTTCGGAGGATGACGGATCTCAAATAAAAGATGCTTAAGATTTGGCAAACAAAATACCTCAGGGACTGAAATTGAACTAGAATCTAATGAATAGATGGTTAAGCATGTGAGGCTTTCACAAGTGACAATACTTGAAGGCAATTCTATGGAATAAACCTCGAAATATAGTTCATGTGCTTTAAGCCTAACACCATCACTGATCCATTTAGCAATCAACCCAGGACGAATGCCATCTCTACAAACTAATCTAAATTTTCCAACTGGTGATTTCAATCGATCTAATATTCTATCTAAGGAATCTAAATTTGCAGGGGGCATGGATTCAACATCAAAATCGAGATTTGGAAGATTAACCCAAACTTCCTCCCATCATTTTGATAAAATCGATGTAGAAACAGCCTCTTTAGTTGTGAGGAAAGAGATTATGTGTACACGAAGGTCATTTGGTAATTTGCTAATTATATCCATCGAAAATGAGTAAAAGAACTTTCCTAATCAACTACTAGCAAAGATCTACAACCCGAATTAATAAACGGAAGACGATAAATATTTGAAACCACTACTTGTGTATTGGTCTAATGGCTCTTTCGGAATCAAATTAAAATGAAAGGAAAAACTGACCTGAAATGGAAATCAAGGATAGGGTTTTTGATTAAATTAAAATAACTGTAATTGATCTTACCAAAGAGGAGAAAGTCTTAGGAAGTAAAACTAAGCGCATCTACAATCGAGATGAACCATCTAGATCTCGAAGAGAGACAAGTTCAAAATGAAAATACCATCAATTGAAAGGAAAACACAATTTAGATAGAAAACCCCAAATGGAAACGGCACTCGACTAAAAGGGCATTCTATGGAAAGTTAAAACGCGTTGCACCTGAACTATTTTACTTTTTTGTTATTAATACAATTGTATTGTATTGCTTTCTTAGGCAATACTAAATTTTTAAGACTATATGCCACGATTGATAATTACGAACCCGCAACCTTGTATTTTATTGGACAAAGAAACAAATTATAATTCTTTATCTCGAATGCTAAAAATCCTACAACCAACCGATACAAAATCTATTTTCGATGATGAAAACTTCACATCTCCGCACCGAACATAGGATGTCGAAATAAGTGCTTATGGCTTGAGTTTTATAAGTGCTTATGGCTTCAAAGTGCATTTCAAATAAACACTATATCAATCATAACAAACTAATGTTCATCATAATGTTCTTAGCTAATTACAAAGAATTTTAATAATTGAAGCGAAAGAATCCATACATTGAAGTGTAATTTCAAAAAGGAGAATTTCGTCTATATCCTTGCAAAACTTGCAAATTACATCAATATCCTTGTAAAGTTTAAAATTACTTCAATATCATTTCAAAACATTATAATACTCATATATATATATATATATATATATATATATATATATATATATATATATATATATATATATATATATATCCAAATGAGTAATTTAATAAGAATTAAATCACTTTAATCTTTGAACTCTTAATCAAATATTAATAAATAAGCAAGATGACATTTTTACCCTTTCCCCTAAATCAGGCAAATTTTCTGAAATTCCTTTCACCCATTATCTTCTTGATATACATGTACAGATTGTTGTTTGCACCACTTTTGGCTGATTTTAAATTACATCTTATATTTTCGCGATTGAAATTGTTTAAGCACAATATTTTATAACTACAAAAAGGGTTACTAAATCAAATCAACAAAAACTCAGTTTTGACCCAATTGTAAAAGTCGCTCAGCACAATAATAATCTCTTCCACTTGTATGTACAACGTAAACATAGGACCAAAGTAAAAAAGTTTGAATGGTTGGGTATTACTTAAATGTCCAACAAATCAAACTAAAAGAATTAACGGTACAACATAAAAATTGTAGCAGCGCAGGTGGTTACTTGTAAACTTGGCCCGTTCATTTGCTTCGGTTTTCAATTTCTTACTTTTGGATTAGTAAAAATCTGTAGGCATGTAAACTTTAACAATATTGATTTGGGTTTTGTGACTAAATCCAACAGGTTAAGAAGAACAAGAAGATATGTGAGGACCGAGGAGAAGTTTAAAGAACTCATGAGTTTGTTTTATTTGAATAAGGGTAAAAAGGTAATATAACTTATTTATTAATAATTTAGTATTTGGTTAAGAGTTTAAAGATTAAAATGATTTAACTAATATTAAATTGTATATTTGGCTATATATGAGTATTTTGATGTTTGAAAGGATATTGAAGTGATGTTAAATTTTACAAGGATATTTATGTAAATTGTAAGTTTTGTAAGGATATAGGTGAAATTCTCCCGTTTCAAAAAGTAGGACTATGGACATATTGAAAGCATATTATTTGAAACAACTTACATGTTGACCGCACATAGGAGAACAAGAACCGACACCGATGACCGTAAAAAGGTGATGCTGTGGTGGGTTGTTGACAGTTGATAGTTGCTAATAGTGGGCTGGGGTGGTCAGTTTTGGTTACAAGGTGAGTTTTCAGTTAAAACTTGGATATTTTAACAATTTTTATTTTTAAATTAAAAAAATTGGTGTGTACATATATGACAGTTTTTTGATGGGTTAATAATGTTTTAATGCCTTAACCTTTTAACCCCTTTATGTTTTTGGCCAATGTTTTTATTCCCAACTCTAATTTACTAACTAGAATTACCATTTTGATGCATTACACTTTACTTAGCTGGTACCAAATCTACATGTGGCATCCAACCTGTTATTTAACATAGGATTGTTATTAGTTTAGCCCTTAAACTTTCATATCATTTCCAGTGTAAGCCTTTAACATTTTGTAACTTTTTAATCCTTTTAACTTTTCTGTAACTTTTTAATCCTTTTAACATCTTTTTCATTCCCTTAACTTTTCTTATCTTATTCAAACATATACGTTTTTTTAATTTGAAGATTGGGGAAGTTCTGAAGTACACTAAGATAGTCCGACTACACAATCAGGGTATTATCACATCAAGGCGGGCCAGGTTGTGCAATGTGGGGACATTATTAGGATGGTACCATTCATGAAGATAAATGGTTGACTATATTACATTAACACTACCATTATTCTAAATCCTAAAAGGCTAATTGCATCAAAAGGTAATGCAACTTCAATTTAGTTTAGGCTAAAATAAGTGGACTACTTCAAATATAAATGGGACCAAAGTTGGTTACCTTTATAACTATATACCAAAATCTAAATGCTTAAAGAACATATCAAGTGTTCAGGCCTGATGAAGTTAAAGTAAGCTCACATTAATCATCGATTCGTCTAAAGTATGGGACTGTACTCATCTGATCCCTTTCTAAAGAACATATACAGATCACAATCCTCGTGAGAGTGCAGAGTGTAGATCTTGATAGCAGGATAGTAGACAAATAGTTGAGCAACCCATGCACCACAAATTCTAAACCATGTTTTTCCTCTATATCATTACTTTCAAGTCTAGGGACAGAAAAACTCTGGGAGTTGATGCAATAGTCATCTATCCCTAAAAACTAATCTCTAATACGCTGAAAGACAAACATGAGATATTATAACCTTGATATTGATCATATTATATTGCTCCTAAATCTAATTTCTCAAGTTTTGAGAAATTATATCAGCTCCATAGGAGTATACTAACCTTGAATACATGATGCTTAAAATTTAGCAGCCAAAATGTCTCGGGGACCGTTATCGAATGTGAAGTAGTAACAGGTAAACAAACTTAGAGGCAATTCCGTGGAATGAACATCATAATGGATCTCATGCGCATTTAGCCTAACAACATCACTTCTCCATTTAGCAATCAATCCGGACGAAATTTAAGACTACTATTTAAACGAAATCTCCCAAAATATGCAACAGACCTAGAATCAATTTCAAAATTACGATTTGGAAGACTAACCCAGACTTCCTCTCATCACTTTGATGAAACAGAGATAAAAACAATCTCTTTAGTTGTGAGGAGAGAGAATATATGTAGAATAAGCTTATCAGGTAAATGGCTAATTATATCGTTTAATTTTATTATTAAGTATGAACTAGAAAAGTTTTATTTCACACTTTCAATGGATATTATTAGCAATTTACGTAATGAGCTTCTTGTACATATAATCTCTCTCCTCACAACTAAAGAGGTTGTTTCTACATCGGTTTTATCAAAGCGATGGGAGGAAGTCTGGGTTAATCTTTCATATCTCGATTTTCAAATTGAATCTAGGTTCCCGACACATTTAAATCTTATAGATAGAAATCATATAATATCATATCGATTAATGTCACCTAAAGATGGAAGATTTAGCCTAGTTTTATAGATATAGCCTTCTTCATAGCCTGATTGCTAATTGGATAAAGTGATGTTGTTAGTTTAACACACATGAGATCGACTTCTAGGTTCACTCCTTAGAATTGCCTTTAAGTTTTCTTACCTGCTAAAGCCTCACATGCTTAAGCCTCTCTTCATTAGACTCTAGTTTGATTACGTCCTTGATATATATTGGTTGCTAAATCTTAACTTTCTTTATTTGAGGTCAGTCTTCCTATAAAGGAACTAGCTTAAAAGCTATTCTGTAACTACCCAAAACTTAAGGAATTAGATTTGAGAGGATCGAGATATCACAAAATCAAGTTAATGATATCCCATTTTGTCATTGAGGGTATTAGAGATCATTTTTGGTGGATACAAGACTAATTTTTCCAAAGTTTTTCTTAACGACCCTAACATTTAAACCATTAAGATATCAAGCAAATGTTTAGTGTAGAATTCATGGTGTATGGTTCGTAACCACATGTTAACGTAAGTATGAGTCTACAATGCTACTATCTTAATTTGACCCTGAGGAGGATGGTGATCGTGCACTAATTTTTTTCCCAATGTAATAAGTGGAGAAAGGTCCATTTTTTAGACAACTCTACAGCTTACGTAAGCCTATTTAACTCTATGGGGAAGGAATAAAAATGAAAGGAAAATGACCAGAATGGAAATCAAAGGTAGGGTTTTTAATTAAAACTGAAGGAAAACATTCATTGTAATCGATGTTACCAAGAGGAGAAAGCTTTTGAGAGTAAAACTACACAAACCTGTGATCGAGATGAACCATCTAGATCTCAAAGAGAAACGAATTCCAAATGAAAATACCATCCTTTGAAAGGAAAGCACAATTTAGATAGAAGACTCCAAACGGAAACGCGACACTAAACTTAAAGGCATTCCAAGTTAAAACTCGATGCTCTTAAAGTTGCTTACTTTTTTGTGACTATTATAATTGTATTGCTTTCTTAGACACTATTAAACTTTTATTACTTCATACCAAGATTCATATTACAAAACCGACATCTTCTTTCCTCGACTGCAACGAAACAGATAAAAATAAAACCCTTCTCTTGTTTACGGTGACGAACAAAAGGAAACCTTTTCTTTTGTCTGATTTTTTTTCGACCAAAAGTTTAACACAACAGGTTATAATACTGTTAAGTTAAAATAATCAAACTTGATTATTTTACTACATTGCTTGATTGGAACTAGTATTCCATTGGTGATCTTTGAAGTGTTCGTGTGTGGATCAACATTAGAGGTGTTCTATCTTGGACACTAGTTTCTACGCGTTCTTATACCTTGCTTGCTAAAGGTATATCTAACTCCATCTTTATTTAATGATTTGGTTAATCTAGTATATTCAATTGGATCCGAATTGGAAATCATTTGATATAATTATGTTCCACTGCATTTTTTTTATCATGTTATCTATATAAAATCGTTTTAAAAGTCATCGATTTCCAACAGTGGTATAGTAAAACAGGACTAGTTGGATACATTTCTATGTAATTTTCTCTTTCAAAAGCGCTCTAAGCAGATAAACTCAAGCAATATCCAATCCTATCAGACAGAATAATTATACTACATTATCTACATTACAAAAATGTATATATTCTCACTTTGGGCTATTAAAAAAAATAGAAAAAAGAAAACACAGTTTATCAGCATTTCTTCAATCTTTTCTAAAAGTTAAATTATGGGGGTTTCATTTCAATCATAACAAACTAATACCAATTAAAATATTCCTAGATAATTACGAAAAAATGTCATTGATTGAAGAAAACGGATACATATGTTGAAGTGTAGTATCGTAAACTAGGGTTTTGGGACAAACATGACATAGTAACTGGATATTATTACAATTTATAATAATTATAATTATAATAACTATAATTATAATTATATAGATGAAAAAACTTAGCTGTTGTAGCGATCGCTGGTGGAAGAACAAGCACTGCGTGTCGATGACCGTAAAAGGAGAGGGGAAAAGCGATGATGCGATGGGTTGCTGGTTGATGGTTGCTAACGGTGGGTTGGGTCGTAGGGTGTAATTTATCTGTGCAATTAGGGTGTGATGGGTATTAGCTGGAGCTGTATCGTAGATGTAGATAGGCTGGAGCTAGAGGTGAAGATGCTTTTTCAAGTTTCTTTAGTAAGAACTCGGTGATTTTTTTTTTGGGCAGTGCTAAATCTACCGGCCTCAAATTTTTCTCCGTTTATCATGTTAATAAATATGATTTGAAAATCCCAACGGTAAGTAGCATACATTGTATTTATCAAGTACAATGACATTATTATGGTTATAAATTTTAAGAATTCTCTTTCTAACAGATTTTTTTTTCCTTTTAACTTTGTAACAAAAAATTATTACGAAGTACTTTTTGTCTTTTGTCACAATTTTGTGTCTGATGGAGTAAACAAACTTTGACTATAATAAAGATGTTAATACTAGTCTAGGTGTAGTTTAGAAAATAAAATACGAGACTAGGGAGCAACGGGTCGAATTGGGCGGATTTTAGTGTACTCGTACCCAAATCCATTTATAATATATGCACCCATACCCGGCCCAATACCCGATGGGCACGCGATTAGTTTTACCCGTTTGTCATTCGGATTTATCTGTGGGTTTCGGTTATACCCATTTATAAAAAAAGATTATACTAGTATATTTATATAACAAACTTATAATTAAAAATAATAATTATACGTGTATAGATATGGATAAACGGGTATGGATACGAATATGGTAATCGGGTGGGTATTATTAAAACCCATCACCATACATATACTCGTCCCAAATATTCCGTTTTCAGTTTTCTCTATACGACACAGTTAAATTAAAATATAAGCATATACGAGTTTATTCATTATAGTTTTTATTTGTAAACTATTTTGTTAATAAGGAAAAAATAATAATTAATTCATTTGTGAATAAAAAGTTTGTTTCAAAAAATCGTATTATATGGTAGAAAAAAATTCATGTTTTGAAGACAACAAATAATATCATTACCACTAATGATATATTCTTCAAGTATCAACTATAGAAATAATAATTAAAAAACTATATGTGAGAAAATAAACCTAATAGATTAATGACGAACAACAGAGAAACAAAAATAGAAAATATTAAAAATGGAAATAAGTTAATTACCTAGAAAATCGTAATAGAAGAGAAGGGGTAAAAGACGTAATAATTAGTTGATAATTAGTCAAATATTTAATAATTAGTCAACGGTGGTACATTGAATAATTTTAATGGTATATTTAGTCTAACCCTTTTTTCAAAATTTTCGATTCTAAAGATTTTCGATGATTCTTTTTTCAAAGTCCGTAGTCAAATTTTATCGTCAGACGGGATGAAGGAATTGGGATCGTAAAAATTAAATGTTCAATCTATAGAATTTCTTAAGATGTTTGTGTCAAACACATCTTTACTATAGTAGTTAAAATCAAAAGACAAACCCTCGATAAAAACTGTTACACTCCAATATAAAATTATATATATAAAAATAAGAAGAATCATTAGCATCTTTTCACAAATATCAATTAAATATTATATATATGGAACATGAATCCATGGAGAATAACTTTTTAGGAGAGGAATTGGAGAAGAGATAAAGACCTTACATTTTATTGGTGAATGCTTAAAATTGAGGATTGCATAACTATAAATAATTTCAATCTAAATTAAATTCTTAAGGGGTAAAATAGTCAAGAAAGATTCAAATAATTTTCTTAAAACCATCACGTTTTGATATTTGTGCAAACTTCACAAAAAAAGTGTTGGACTATTTCAAATAAAATATATGTTTGTTTTGGAAATTAGAAAAAGAACAAAAAGAAACATTCGGTTAAAAAAAAAACAATGCGTATGAAGAAAAGTGATTGAAATATTTGATGGTGAAAGCAAGATATCAAAATTACTCCATGGTTATCACCCACCTGCAGAACCACCAAGTTCACTATTCATTTTTTTCTATCTTTTTATCAATTTCTATTAATTAATTTAAATCTTATTTATTTTCTTCTTTTTTTTCTTAAATTATTGAGTGATCGATGTCTATTAATGAGTGTATATGACTTAGTGGAAGCAAATTGATAAATGAATGTTGCTTAACTGATAAATGCACGAGTGTTTGTTGAAATATGATTCATTAGTTTTTAACTTTTTATTGTTATTGTGTTATATACTTCTGACTCATTGTTATATGATATATGTATTAATATGATAAACTTTCTGAATCAATATGATAGAATTTATGAATCAGTATTATATATTATATTATTGAATCATTGTTATAAATTAAAAATCACTGTTATAAATACATTTCTTTGATAAATTCATGGATCAATGCATACATACATATATATATATATATATATATATATATATATATCTATATATACATATATATATATATATATATATATATTTGTGAACCAATACATGTAACACCCCGAAATTTAAGGTATTATTTTAATAAGTATAAAAATAATTAATGTTAATTGTTGAATAAAATATTAGTAGTTGTAAAGTGTTAACGTTATGTGTCGTAGTATAAGACGGTGAAACTTGAGGGACCAAAATATAAAATGTAAGATTTATACATATACATACATACATGTACGCTACATACATACAGATACACAATAAAAATTAGTTCCAGAACAATTGAGAAAGAGCGAGCGAACGAAGGAAGGAGAAGAAGAGAGAAATTTGCCCTTAGATGCCAAATTGAAGCTAGATAATTCAAATTCCTAACCTATTAATCATCTTTAATACTTGGTAAGTGTTGTTTTCCATTCATTTTAACCTAGAAATGGATTTTGTGGGGGTTGGAGGGTGTGATTACATACAAAACGAAATTAGGGTTGATTATAATTGATTAGTGGTATGTAAGAGTAGAAAACGTTATTACTAACACTAATTCAACCCAAATGTTAATCGATTGAGTTGTGGGTATAGTAATTATAATGGGTTTTGCCTAACTATTGTAAATTATTGTTAAAATCATCCTAATCACTAGTTAGGGAGATGGTTAGGGTGTTATTAGTGGTAAGTAAACTAGTAAGTCATGTGGTTACACCCTCAAGCTAATTGTGTTTATGAAAAGTGAAAAAGTGACTTGGTTTGACTAAAAGTCAAACCTGGTCAACCCAAGGGGATAATGGGTTGATAATGTTGATTAGTTAATTTTGATGTTTGCTAAATGCTAAATGTGTTGTTACATTGTTATGTGATTATTCGATTGGTGCTAAAGACGTGACATCCTTTGTTGAGCATTGAGTTAATATTGCTTAAAACATCAAGGTGAGTGATATAGGGGTTAATTGGGTAATGGGTCATGTGAATTCCGGATTGCATACGTGCAAGAGGTTGATTGTTATTGTTCATGTATTGTAGAGATTAACTAACTACATGTTAGCCTAAGTGGTGCACATTGTGCAAGTTGTTGCAAGTTGTAAGTTGATAGCGGATCCGCCTAAGTGGTTTAAAATCTCTACATTGCCCAAGTTGTTAATTGTTTATTACTTGTTATTTGATGCTCCTTTTAATTGCCTATATGCTCACTAAGCTAAATGTTTAATCTTCAAGTTGTTGTTAATGTAGGTGCAAGCGGGGCGAAAGACCAAGGTGGTCATAGGGAGGGCAAGGCAATTGCAAAGGATTAGCATGGATTGTTACTTGCTAAATGTAGGTTTGGCAAGTTTATCTTTCTTTTGAATTATCGTTATGATTGCCAATTGTGTAAATCGCCCACGTTAAGGTCCTTCGATGAAAACATGTAGTTGGTCATGATATTGAGTCGTTATGTTCAATAGTGAGTTAGTAAAGGACCTTGATATGTAGCATGTTGAATGAATGATGATGTAAAGTTTTGGGTAAATGTTGAATAACTGATTATCAAATGGGTCGTTTAGTATATTTCCAAACGGGTCATTTTACTAAATTTGCCGAACGATGTTTTGGACGATTCTGAAATGTGTTAATATGTTAAAAGGTGTTGATATGAGCTTATGAAAGTATTCAATAGATCATATGGGAACTTATCGCAAGAATGATTGCTTAAGTGTCCAAATGGTCAAGTTTTGATCCAAGGTCCAAAACCGTCGTTATTATGAAAATTAAAAAAGTGCCAATTGGGATACCTTCATTATGTCATAAGAAACATGCTTGCAAAATTTCGGGTCTTGATTGTAAATGAGTCAAAAGTTATGTGCGTTTGAATTTGGGTAAAAAACTTGAGTCTTGCTGATTTTCAGGGTCCAAACACAAGTACGCGATCCCGAAAAATTGCTAGGATCGCGTAACATTGAAGAAAAACTTTATGAAGTGATTACATGTACAAGTACGCGATCCCGGAAAATTGCTAGGATCGCGTAACAGTGAAGGAAATGTAAAAAAAAAATATATAATAATAATTTAGGGGCGTTTCAATACCTTAGAAGTTATGGATCGTATATGTGTGAATAATTATGAATTTGGATACGATATGTTCTTTGTTACATGTAAGATGAATGAATGGTGTTATCATAATAAAACAAGAAAAAAAGAAAGAAATGTAAGATGCATGATTTCATATATATACTCACTCCGTTCCAAAATAATTATCCTGTTTTGACTTTTTGAAGTCTGTCATTTTCAACTTTGACATTGAATATTTTTATTTGTGTTATATAATACCTTTAGAGTTTTTTTTTCTTCAAAAAACCCTTATTGTATCTTTTCTAACATGTGCGCAATTTATTTTGTAAATACTTAACTAAGAAACTTAAAAATTTGTCTCAAGGTGCGCACTATGAGGTGCACCACGTCGATACAACGAGTTCTTGTAATTTTTTTCCGAAGGCATGGTATGAGTTTGTTCTTGTTCTTGTTCTTGTTTAATAGATGTCGAGCGCCACTTTTTCGCGTTCGAGAATCTTTCCCTTTGAACAATTCCTCGAACAACGGAACAATAAAGAGGTCTTCTTGGTATGCTCTCAAAATTTGTTCCAATACGCTGAATGTACAACCAATAAAGCATAAAGTAAAAGGAAGTTAAAACATTATAAAAAAAATTAACATTGTACTATATGATTATTACGGAGTAGAACGAACTTTAAAAGTATATTATATACTTTGATTATTATAAAGTACATTGTGCAGTTAAAAACATATTGAAAAGTTTTTCTGCTTTTGCCCTAAATATGAGTAAATAAGATAACAACAAATGGATGAAAAGAAAAAAATAGGCCAAACATATATATGGTACTCTGAATCTGGCTAACCAAATCTCATACTATCCCAAACTGTTATAAGTGTAACATGTTAACCTGAACTTGAAAAATTGATAAATTTATTACCTTGACTCGGTTGACTCGATTATGTGCACATCACATGCTATGTTGGTTAAATTTGACGGACCTAGATAAATGACGTTAATAATATGTTATAATATTTTCGATCTCTTACTAATATCTCCATCTCCAATATCTCCAATATAATACATAACAATATCTTAAATTTTTTGGATTTGCAAAGCTATCATTATTTTCATAAGTATCTATAAAGCATATGAGATTACATGTTACTCCGAATCACATATTTCTTCACCGATTATTATTTTACCAAAAACATTGATTTGCAAATATAAGCTTTAATGTAAATTCTCCTTTAATTGTTGGTAGCAACATCAATTACAGTGCAACTGTCTTCCATGGCAATAAATATTCATCAATTACAATTTCACTAATTTATCAACTCAATTTTACTTTAGTAGAAGCCCTCTTTTATGTCATATTGTTCTTCAGATTCCATAAGCCATTCAAATATCATCTTTTGTACGAACAAAATTACAAGAATTGAAATTAAACCCTAACACTCATATTCTCAATGTAATTGGACAGAAAGGAAACCAACTTTAAACATATCAAAGAATAAATTATACCCAATAGTTATTCTTTATATATTATCGTAGAATCTCTACGGGTATTCGTGAATATGCTGTATTTTTAATGATTATCAATTTTGAAAAGCATCCACAATGTGGATGAAAGTGTTTTGTTTAGTCCGTCATCTTTAACGAAATTTTTATTCAATTTAGGTCGTTATTCTTAACAAAAAAGGAGCATGTGATGTGCACAGAACTGAATCAACCGAGTCAGAGTAACAACCAATTTTTTAAATTCAGAATATCATGTTATACCTTTAATAGTTTGGGATAATATATTACTAGATTATAACCCGCAAAATTTGCGGGCTACTTCATGATTTTAAAACAAATTTTATTCAAGTGGATAATATTTGAGTCGGCATATTTTTGCAGATAACATTGTAAAAATGTTTAGATTTGAAAGAGATTATCTATTGATAGTAACTTTTAAGATACATTATTAAAAGGACTTAGTACAAGGGAATGCACTTAACTTTAGTAAGATCTCTGTATTGTGTACCAACTTCGTTAACCTCTCAATTCACCGATAATAATTCTCAATAAATCACATGAACATCAAATATATAAAGCAAATAACGATAAATCATTATGTATATTGTATGTATAACCTGATTTGATTTATGGATTTAAAGAGATTCAATGAGAGTTGAAGATTCAGTAACTGCAGCCATTCATTTGGTTAAATAAAAATAATAAAAAGAGAAACTTGAATAAAAAAGAAGAATCAATGACGAATTCAGTTGAAGCATGAATCGAAAAGAGAAAATTAAACCTCAAATCCATAAAGTTTTACCTGCTTGGGGTATAGGCGAAGAACATCATCTGGCTTACATGTTACTGAATCGTTGAACAATTGAATTTGTATTTATTTTTGCAATCGATGATTGAACTTGTTTTGAATTTTTGAATTTCTCATGTACGGTATGAATTGAAGAAGAGAGGAGGCTATGAATTGAAGCAGAAGCAGAGAGGAGCCGTTTTAAAATTCTGGAAGAACTAAAATCGCGTATAACCTAAAGACGGATAATTAGCCAAAAGGTTTAAGGGCAATTGTGGAAATTAGGTGTAACTATATGTTTAGCTTAATTAATCAACATGGTTAATTTGTATCAATGGTCTAGATCAGATTTAGCCAAGTCATTTATGGCCAAGATTAATTCTTTAAGTTCTTAATTCTATGAAGATTAACTAATATAGACTTTCTTTTATTTATAAAAAGAGATAAAAGAGAGATAGAGACGTATGTACCTGATTAACAAAGTTCAGCTGGCCAGCACACAATATATTTTTGGCAAAAAAATAATAATATTCTCAACACAAATCTACACTCCAACGTGTATAAAAAGCCGCATAAACGTGAACTCATCACATCACATCCTTTTCTTCACTTTAAACTGCTCAACTCTCACAACTAACGCATCATTTATTCCATTTTAATCCCAAATCTTCACATTACAGGTTCGTTATTTCTCTAATTTTAACTCAAATTAGGGTTTTATACATTCCATTTCTTGTTCCGTTACAAAATTAGGTTTATATCTATAATCTATAATTATTATTATTGTTGCGTCAAAATTAGGGCAACTGGAAATTGCTATTGCGATTTTATCTGAATTCATCAGTTACTGCAGAAATGATTAATTTGTACCCTTGATACATAAGATATTGCTATGCAACTGATACTTCGCTTTGTTGTTTTATCGGCTTATTATTAGTTTAATAATTAATAATCTATTTCAGTTCTTGATGAACTTATCTGATGTGATGCACTATAACAAGATACAATGTGGATTTATATGCATATGAATGGGATGTTAGTATAATACTGTTCGTTTACGAGACTTGGAAGTGTACTGGCATACTGCAACTGTAAAAACAACATGCCTTTACTTATTATTATTTATTATAGATACAGTTATACTCTAGTAAAGTGCATATACCTAACTACGAAGTAATATTTTTGTTCTATGTGAAATGTACTCCGTATGTATTATGTACATATATGTGTATTGCGGATGAAATGCCTGGTTTCTTTTATGAGAAGGATATTGTAGGGCTTTAAATTCAATCTTTGCAGCCCATCGAAAATCATGCGGTTGTAGTTGTTATATATCTTAAATCTGGAGGTGTAGTTAATTAGTCTGCTCAATTACGTTGTCATGTAATCATGTTCAATTAACTTCTTGAATGTTTGGCTTCGTGAATTTGATTTAAATCTAAGACGTGGTATTGGAAGGTTATGTATGGCTTCCCTTAATGCTAGTATGTCAAGTGCATCATGTGTTGAGAGTTAAAGTGTAGGTCAACTTGAAGTAGTTCCTAGTGTCTTTACGAGAACCTAGTGCACTGTATAACAATTAGTGAACTGATGTTAATGATATCTAGCAACATAAGTACATCACACCAACACATGTACATTACAATGTTTCCATCGTTTCCTGTAGATAAAGTTTGGATTTTATTAAGTACAACTGTCAGATTATGAGTCATATAGTTTAACAAAAACTTGTGAGTTATGAAGGCTTGGAGAAGTATCAGAGGTATGATGCTTCAAGGCTATAAACCAGCATCCACTTGATTTTGTAAGATAGACCAAATTGCAGTTAATCATAGTTGATTGATAACGATTGCAGTGTTGCATTTTTGAGCGTCTGTCATTTTTTAACTTTATGCAAACATGTTTGTTTGATTTTCTTTCGATATATCAATAATTTTTTTTTATCATCAGCATTATCAATCTACATCAGAGCAGATATAACCTGAACATCATCTTGCCTATTTTGACACTTAAACAGGCTCTTTGGAAAAGTGATAGCATCAACGTAAGTGGATATATTCTGGAAGTATTGTCATTGGCTCATTGTTGGTCAAACAGTTGCAAGATCTCATCCATTTTATTAGCTGAACAAGATGCAGAACCAGGATGAGATCCCTGTGGAACCGGAAACGGAGTCCACAGCATTCATCACAGATTATGAAGCTGATGATGATTGGTCCAATTACAAGGACAGTGATGTTATGCAACAACAGACTGCCATATGGGAAGAGGATGCAGCGAAGTTTCCGTTTGTTGGTGATAAGGTAATACTTTATATTGAGTGGTAGAAGTACTCCTCAGTGTACTTAAATAAAATTATGAGATTAACATTATTATGTCACTGCAGGAACCTCTTCCTTCCTTAGAAGCTGAATATAAGTCGGGGAGCCCCATCTTACTGGAGAAAATAAAGGTTTACTTTGCCTATGTGTTTCATACTAATTTGTTCTTGTTTGTAGTGTCTGTATTTGCTTTAAATGGTCTGAACTATCATGCAGGTGCTAAGTGAACAATACGTTGCCATCAGAAGAACACGTGGAGATGGGAACTGTTTCTTTCGGAGTTTTATGTTCTCCTACCTTGTATGTTTAATTTCCATATGCTGACCCTTGTTCTGAAATTTCTACACTGGTTGATAATTTGATGGTTTGAACTTTGTTTCTTTCATGTAAAAGGAACATCTTCTGGAATCGCAAGACCGTGCAGAGGTTGAACGCATTAAAGTCAGTGTTGAAAAATGCAGAAAGACACTTCAGGATTTAGGTTATGCTGACTTCACATTTGAAGATTTTTTTTCGGTAAGTGGTTCTTCCTTATTTGATCCATTCTTCTCTGATGGCTCATTATTTTGTCTGTTAAGTTTGTGGCGAGCTTACCATTGAATGATCATTTATAGCTCATGTATGGATTGAGGATGGATATGCAATGAATGAACGGCTACACATATTGGCTTCACAATTAAGCTTTTGTTACGAGAATGCTAGATAAACCTTGGGTAGTGTAAAGAGTCCTAATGACATCTGTAATAAGTAGTTTATACAGGGTGACAATATGAACTATAAGAAAGACAATCATCTTTAATATACATTGCGGCTTACCGACAAACTATGATGTTTTTAACAAAAGCCCAAGTTGGGATGTTCCGAAAGTTATTTGTGGAAATATGCTGTATTTTTATTATCAGATCATCGTTATCTTGGAGTAAAAGAATTGACAAAATGAGTTATAGAAAAAACTAATAGATAATATTGTTGAGCATCTTTTGAATATTATTAGTGTCGGCATATGATTATATTTACCATTGGGTGTCTAACCTTAATTAGCAGTTACCAGGTGTTGTTACTGCTGATGATAAAAACACCAGACTAGTGTTAGAAAAAATATCTTAATAGTTCATGCTATTTAAAAATAAAAAGTGAACTCTCATTTTGAGGCGCAGGTTGTATATAATATGAACAAGAAAAGTAATGAATATCAATGCTTTTTAGTGGAATTATATTGAACAACTACAATATATTAAATATGTAGTTATATACAACCTGCTCCTGTATATAGAAATGGTTCTAGAGATCCAGAATAGTCCTTAAGGTGTTAATTCGTTCTTCCTTCTGTTCTTTTTTTTTGTATTTTTTTTTCAACTTTCCTCTTGCGCATTCATTTTAATTTTTTTTTTTTTTTGCAGCATATGAGCTGTGTATATATTGAGACCCTTAGTGATTGAACTCTTTTGTGCTTTATCTGCTTTGTTTTTTGTATTTATTACTTTTTAATTCGAGAATTTGTGCCAAACAGCTGTTTAACGAGCAGCTGGAAAGTGTTCTTCAAGGGAATGAAGATTCTATAAGGTTTGGGGACTGAAATTTTTTCAGACTTTAACTTCAATTGAACTTAAAACAAACTGAAATGCATATTATATAAGTTTAGTAAATGTAATGTTTTCGGAGTCCTGATTTCATGAATTTTTGTTTTCAGCCATGACAAACTAATTGTGAGAAGTCGTGATCAGTCGGTATCAGATTATGGTGAGTAATGACACGGCTAAAGTTTATCAGAGTTGGCAATTTTGACCCATTTACCTATCCATGGGCCAATTTGGGTTATGGTTTTCCCTAACTGGTGAAAATAAATAAAACAATAGCTAAAAGGTAAATGGGTCAAACGTTTAATGTCTCCCAAACTGCATACTGATTGGTTGACTTTGCCACCTCCAAGTTACTGCTTACGGAGTATTATTTTGTTAGTCACCAATTACGTACTGATTGGGTGATTTTGCTGCAAGCTTGTGTATTTTCCTAACAAAGGATACTGTGCAGTGGTGATGTTTTTCAGGTTTGTTACCTCTGGGGAAGTAAGGAAGCGCTCGGAATTCTTTGAACCATTCATACTTGGCCTGTCAAATACAACTGTAGAGCAGGTTTGTTCCAGACGTGAACTTCAATTGATTTGAGATTTTCCTGTGAGCATATTCTATATTTGGTTTTTGTGTGCATAATTTTTTCTTATCGAACTGCTTTATTATACACAGTTTTGTAAGACATCTGTGGAGCCCATGGGTGAAGAAAGCGATCATGTTCATATTACAGCTTTGTCGGATGCATTGGGTGTTCCAATTCGTGTTGTGTATCTTGATCGTAGCTCATGTGATAAGGAAGGGGGTGCCAGTGTGAATCATCATGATTTCGTTCCAGCCTCAGATGATGCTACTGCTGGTACTAGTGAGAATAGCTCTGATACAAACCCGTCCATTGTCTTGCTATACCGACCTGGTCATTATGACATACTGTACAGAAAGTGATAAAGTCATGTGTTTCTGGTAAGCTGCTATCCATCCTTACTAATAACTAAAGGTAAATGGGCGAGTCAAGCGAGTTGGGTAATGGGTAACCTATTGGTACTTGTCACCTATGGGTTGGGTGACAGGCCGAACCACACCCACATTTTTTTCTTGGGTTGTATAAGATAATCAACGTGTTAAATATGATTTAAAAAACTATATTATAACAGTGAGTTTGAAGTTGAAATTAAAAGACTTGCGAGGTGGCTTTAAACAAAATGACTCATGAGGTTCTATACATTTTGAATACATGTTGGGTGACTTACTATACATTTGACTCGCTTGATCCATTTCCATTTGACCTATTAAAAATGTACCGTATACGAGTTGTTTCTTTCAGTGCATGGAATTGGGAACTAATAACAAATTTATTGTAGGTATCAACTGTGATCTATTCGAGCAAACACAAAAGGCAAAGGGAATGGTTTCAAAAACTTTGATCAACATTAACCATTTTGTATACTTGGATATATGGTCTTTAAGGTTTTCTTCAAACTGTACCAATGATAAACACATGTGTTGCCTTTTGGTTTGCTATTAACTCGTGGGTTTTGGTTGCATCTTTTAGGATTTGCTGCAACTAATAATTAGTGTCGACAATTACTCTAATATTGACTTGCAACCCCCACCTGCAGAAAGTTCTTGACAACCTATTACTGATTTTGCTATCAAACATTTTTCAAACAAAAGTCATTTGGTTTTTGTGATCCATCCTTGTCTGATGATGGCCTAGTGGTAAGGGGCTAAGGGCACCCGAATGACTTCCTAGAGGTCACGGGCTCGATCCCCTCTGGGTAAACATTTATCAGATGATCAGGGAAAGGTTCGAAAACGATTACGACAACAGTTTAGGTCGCGTACATCACGAAGGGAGCCTGTTATAAACGGGAATACCCTTTTTCAGAAAAAATTAGGAAATGTATGTGTTGCTGCTACTTTGCACTTTGCATCACAACAAAGTAGAAGTTAAATGAATTTAAACGGAGAAAATAAATTTATTTGTTAAGTTTTATTTTTGCTACATCTGTCATCCTTTCAAACAAACTTTAAGCTTTTTATCAACCAATTGACTATTGACTATTGACTTTATATATTAAAAGTTTAAAACCAAAAACAATTTGCCTTTTGTAATAAGTGAGCATGTTTAATTGTAGAAGATGAGGCTCTTGGATTAAAATAATTCTACAGTATAAGTATTAAGAAAATGAAAAACATTTTCAAATTGAGTGGGGTAATTACATATTTTTGAAAGTACAAATGGTGGTGCATAAGGTACAATCCTCATAAAGGTGTATGATTTGGAAAAATATGTAATTATGGCAACCTTTTTTGGGTATTATATATATATATACTACACTTTCTAAAAATAGAAAGCTGTAAAAGATAACACTTGCTCCAAATTTTTAACTGACCACCGTAACACAACCGCAGTTCGCCGGCAACAATGGTGGAGCGCTTTTTCTCCAGCAATTCCCCCAATTTACTCAATAATTCGATAATGCTACTCTCCGGCCCTCCCTCATCGTACTCTCTCTCCCTTGCTCTTTTTCACACCCACTAAAACTCACAGTTTATCTCTAACCAAAATGATATTGACCAAAATCTGATATTATTATTATTGCAGAGGGAAGACATCGCTGCTATTTCAATTTGCATTTAATTCCGTGGTTAACAGTAATGATAAATCAGTTGTATTCATTTGTAATCCACGGAAATTAGATACAAATCCCCCTTTTCTCTCTAAGGTTAATTTTCCGTTGTACTATCATTTTTATTATTTTGCAGTTAGTTACTCGTATTTGTTAATTAGTATTGTTAGTTTGAGTTTTATGAAATGTTGTGAATGCTTATTTTTTTAGGGAGTTGATCCGTCTTCGGATGTGTTTAATCGAATTCAAATGAAGTAAGGTTTTGTAAGTGTTGTTACATAATAATTCAAAACCCTAGTTATCTGTTTTTATTTCTGTTCGCTTGTAATAGCAATATACAGTCACAGGTTTATCGATATATGCAATGTATATTTTGTCGTACAACCGATTCGGGTGTTTGGCATTGCATATTTTAAAGTGCTCATCCGCTAAAAATAACTGTGTTCATTTTGAAGTACTTAATCCTTCTAAAATAAGCAAGTAGTTTTTAATAGAGTTCTGGAATTGCATGTGTCGTAAAAAATTTAACAAGTTGGTAAGTACTTATATAAGCAATCCCAAACATCCCGTAAGTCTCTGAATATTCATGTTTTATACTATATATATTTGTAGAAGTATTCCAACCTAGTAATTTCCATGTCGTTGGATTTTCAAAAGGTGGAACATGTTTTACAAGTTTAATTAACTTAGAATGTACTAAAAGAGGCTCATAGATTGGTATGTTTGTGAAAGTACATTGCTCTTACATTTCAGTATCTGTTTCTCTAATTTGGATCATTATGTGATCGGTAGGTATGTGGAGGATGAGGAAGGGATCAACAAGTTCTTTGCTGCATTTCACATGCACGATAAAATTCCTGTTTTGGTTATAATCGATGATCTTGGAGACTATTTTGATGAAAGGTATTAGTCTTGGTATACTTTCTTATAGATGATTGAATGCGAAATTAGATGGGGCAAGTCTAACAAATTTGTGTGAAATTAATAAAATTAAGAAAAATGAAGCTCAGAAATGGAACTGGGTCAAATTGGGTGAGAATGGTTTAAAGGTCAATCATTGCATACTGTCAACCTAAATTGTTTGATTAATTACAGTATTATTTTAAGGACCAATTGCAGTAAATAGTAAATACTGTCAACCCTTTCACTTTATTTTTAATTTGATAACCAAGCTTTAAAAAACGTTACTAGAATGATTATGCTTTTCAAAATCACTTATTCTAGGTAATTTGGCTATAATAATGTGGAACATCTTGATGAAGCTGGATAGTATTTATAAAGTTATTTAAGTTAGGAATTACTGTAATTAGGTAAGTATATTCAAAATATTTAAAAAACCTCAGAAACCAAGAAAGTATTTTTTGGCTGGTCCACCCAACTGGCCTTATTGATGTGAATGCTATGTTGTGATTGTTGATGTTTCTATATCATCTAATGAAGAAATTGCCAGCAGAGGTACCATAGTCCTCGTGGAAGAGAATTGGCGATGGTTCGAACTTTAGCTTTGTGCCGGAATGCCGTTAATCATGCAAAGTAAGCAAAAGTGCAAAACTTTATGTTTATTACTAGTGCGAGAAAGAACAAAGATTTTCATTTAACTGGTTTTGACCAAATTTAAACACAGTGAAACAGGGCCTTGTATGCTTCTGTTCTCTGATACTCACCATGGTGACACCCCTAAATTTCTTCACATTTACAAGAGATGGGTCAACTCCCATTACACTATCAAAGGTCTTTTTTCTCTACTTTTTCTTTTTAGTGATCTATTGGTTATTCCCTTTGGTTAAATTGACATATAATTTAAGCTTATTTCCCATTTATGATTTATACTTTTGAAAACAACATTTTATGCAATATGTTGACTTTTTGCATAATGTTGCTTGTTTAATTTTGTCAGTTAGTGTACAACATAGCTAAAAAAAATTCCCGTTGTGAAATAGTGTGGTTATGGTCGAAAAAATATTTGGCGCTTAAATTGTTAAATAGGCTTTTGAGAAGTGTTAAACAAGTAATTTTCCCTAAAAAATAATTAGATGTATAAGTTTGGAAGTACGAATCATAAATGTAAAATGAAAAAAGAAGTATTTATCATTTTTATGCAATTTTAGTCTATTCTTTTTTGATCAAGCCTTGATTGATCTTTGTGGTTGGTAGGTGATGGAATTGGGTCATTTATTATCAAGGATAGTAGCTGCTTACCAGGTTTTTGTGGCTTGGAAATGGTGAGAACAAAGGCTGCTAAATATTCCATTGCACTTCACTACTTGGTTTTGGAAGAGATCTATGAAAATGAAGAACAAAGATACCATGTTTAGATCCAAGTGTTAAGATAAGTCCTTGTTAAAATGCTTCGGAAACATGCCCTCGCTATTGTTATACATCTGTCAGTGACTCAGTATTGTTACTTAACTTCCCCGTTACATAACTTTGATATCTGTTTATAGTGTCGGAGTCAGGGTTGCTAGTGCAATCATCATCCTCTAATTTTTGTTACAATTTTATAAAGAGCTACTATGAAGTCACAAAAACGGATATTTGTTCTCCATTACAAAGTTATATTTAGTCTCTATTTAACCCCTGCTCCTGAGTCCTGACCACTACTGCCTGTTTGGTTGTCTTGAAAACTTTTGAGTGGTAATTTTTTCTTCAAAGTGTTGCTAAACTTTGTTAATGATATGAATCAGTAACATCGCACTAGCTGGTTAACGGTTACATATCTCCATGTGCCTAATGGTTGGGTGCAGATGCGGATGTACATGAGGCACTCAGTAAATTTCAACTTATGTAAACAATATTTATTTCAAGGGTATTAGTGACATTTTAAAAAAATTACTCATAAAAAACAATAGAAAAGACAAAAAGAAAAATCGGTCCCCTTCCTTAGTGGGAATATCCTAGCTCCCCCCTTGGGTGGGTGTGACAGGCTTGGTAATTCTTCAACACAGAATTCTAAGGACGTGTCAAAATGGGTCATGTTAGGTTGACTAGCCCTTATTTTCTCCCGTACTTTTCATGTGTCATGAATAATTCACATATAAAATATGATCACTAAAGTTCATTGGTAAAGGCGACTTCTTATTAACACTACTTACGTATATATATTAGTGCTTAGATATCACGTAGGGCTAGGAAGCTTAAAGAAAATATATAGTTGAGTCCGCAAGCTCGAACTTGGAGCTTTTTTTTTTTTATTACTTGGACTTCAACTTGCACTTAATAAAGTTCGATTTTTTCGAACTCGAATCAGCTCAGTCTCATTCGCATCCCTATCACACATAACCAGATGTGGCAAGATGCGCTAGTGCTATGGGTTGGGTCACGGGTCAAAATGAGATATGGTTGAGATGGGTCATTCGAAATACAGAATGAAACATGCTTTGGGTCAAAATGAGACATGGTTGAGATGGGTCATTGGAAATACAGAATGAAGCATGCTAGGTCAGGTTAATTAGATTGACCTGCTAAAACTTTTTTGTACAATATCTTCTGAATGATTAATGTGTAAAACATGATTACGAAAATAACATTTTACACTAATAACTTAAAACCTTCACATATGGTTCAGGAGGTTTTATGAATTTAATTAGTAGACTTGGGCAACTTTTTAACTAAAAAAATATTGTTTGACCCGTTTGAGATTAAGCACGTTCCGAATTGACCCATTCGTAAGTAAACAAGTCAAAATTGCCACCTCTACCAATAAGAAATGGAGATAATCTTCATCAGATCCAAGATTGACCAGGTTGCTTTTTAATTCCCCTTTCTTGCATCATCACCTTTAACTTAGCAGACTCGTCCCATCTACAATCGGCGGCACACGTTTTCGACATCAAAATATATGCTCCAGCTGCAGACGGTTCGAGTTCATACAGTTTTTCCGAAACCCATCTTGCCATCTCTACATTTTTGTGTAGATGACAAGACGCGAGAAACGCTTTCCAAACAACACTCAAATGCGAAATATTATTCTCAACGATGAAATTTTTTATCTCGTTCAGGCGACCACCTCGGCCAAAAAGATCTACTATACAAGTGTAATGCTCAACTTTAGGCTTAATACCATAATCATCTTTCATTAACATAAAGTAATTACAGCCTTCATTTATCAACCCTGCATGACTACATGCAGTCAAAACCGCTACAAAAGTTACTTCATTTGGTATTATCCCCTCGTTTCTCATCAACTCAAAAAGACGAATTGTTTCCCTCCCTTCACCGTGTGATGCATAACTTGATAATACTGCAGTCCACAACACCACATTTCGTATCTTAGCTTCTTTGAAAATCGACCAAGCACATTGTAACTTTCCACATTTAGCATACATATCTATCATCGATGAGCTTACAAAGACATCAGGTTCGTGACCACTTTTCAATATATATGTATGTACAAGCTGACCAAGATCCAGAAGCCCATTATCAGCACAAGCGGAAAGTATACTTGTTAGCGTAAAAATGTCTACTTTACCCTGTTCACTTACGATACAGCTAAAAGCTTTTAAAGCATCATCTATTCTATCATTTTGAATGTACCAAATAATCATCGAACTGAGAGACACAAAGTCCAAAAGTGATTCACTGTTTACATATTGACTTGAAGTTTTGAAAATGATCATTGCCTTCTCCATTTCACCACATTTGCAGTACATGTCAATAAGCGAATTCCTAATAACGGCATCATGTATTCCGACCCTCAGAAGCTGACTGTGAATCTGCTTTCCTAGTTCCACAAGATTCAATAAAGATGCCAATATCAATGCTATCGAGAATGTAACACGTGTAAAAGCTGGACCTGCTGCCACCATTTTGTACAGAAGTTGCACCCCGATTTCTTCAAGCCCGTTTTGCAGATATCCATCAATAATAGTATTCCAACTTGCTGCATCTTTAACAGGGGATTGCCAAAATAATCCCTCAGCTTTCTCCAAATTTCCAATTTTCAAGTATGTATTGATCATTATATTCCATGACACTATATCTTTAACACTCATCGACTCAAAAAACTTTCTAGCATAATCAAAAGCCTCACATTTGACAAACAAATCGAGTATCGAATTCTTTAAGGTCATATCAAAACAAATCCTACTTCTCAATATCCACCCAAGAACTGTCTTACCAGAATTAAGCTCATATGTGCCTGCACAACACTTTACAACGCTCGAAAGAGTGAACTGATTCGGAGTGATACCTTCTTTTTGCATCTGGAAAAATAAACCCAATCCCAGTTTGTACAATCCAGAACCCGAAAACCCTGAAATTAAGATAGTCCAAGACCTCACATCTCTCTCAGGCATTTCATCGAACAGTTGATGGGCAAACGTTAAGTTACTTGACTTTACATACAAACTCAATAAATAGTTAATCACATGTAGTTGATGAATGGAACCGTTCTTAACTACAGTAGCATGGGTGATCCTAGTGGCAAATTGGTTTATCTGTTTAGGTGAGGTTAGTTGTGTGATATTAAAGCGATTAGAATTTGAATGTAAGTGGTGAAATTGAAGCACGGTTGTTGTGATGATGATGTTTTGGGGTATAAGAAATGAAGATTGTGATATTAAACAAGATAAATGCTTTATTAGAGTAGGCATTTATCAATTGTACTAGTGTGTTTTCAAGAATAAAATTTAACATTTGTTGTTGGTTCAGTCTTCATCTTATGATTAACCGTATTGTTCTGTGCAGTTCAGTTATGGAAACAACGCATGCAGGTTGGGGCAATAAGGGTCGGGCCGGTTATCAGCTTCAGGTCGACGGATCAAAACTACTCAACCACCTGACTGATAAATGGGTTGTCAAGTGACCTCATAACTCACAAGTATTCGATCCGAACACAACACATATACTGATATACCTCATTAAGGTAAACGATTCAAATGAGTTGACGGGTTGACAGGTTAATTCGATTCAAATAGGTCAATTCTGGTGGGCTGGTGTTGGGTTGGCGGGTTAGTTTTGGACCAAACGGGTCTGGTTGACGTGCTGCCAAATTAACCGAATCTTGATCCAAAAATTAATTAGCTTGATGGATTTATGGTTCACTGGTTGAAAATCTCAATAGCAACTGATGCGGGTCCAATCGTGAAGGATCGGACCCTTATGTTTATGGAGGTCTATGATCGTGTGACAAAAGGAGTTTTACGAAAAAGGCCGTAACTTGGGCTTTCTGTTTGACCCGTTAAGTATTTTAGGCTCATTCGAATTTCTGTTTTCTTTTTAGGGTTTTATTGTGGTGATGAACAAATCAGTTTTACTTTTTATGAATATATGAGTTTTCTCTCAATTTCTGTTCAATAATTGAGTTTGAATTTACCCTAATCACGGTATTCGTTAAATCAACGTGTGTTGGAAGAGATTATCCTGGTATTCTGGGAATCAACATGTTTAATCTTTTGTTTCGTTAATCTTGTTCTACATCAGTAATCAATTTATTTCTTTTTAGCTATTGAATCGAGTTTTCGGTCGTGTCCAAAATTTTCGCACTCTTTAACCCATAGCGAATTTGGTAATAAGGAATTATATATTTCTCAACAAAATTTCTCGTTTTAATAAAGAATTTGAGTCAAAAATGTTCATTAACCATTTTCATACATCTATTACTAATATATAACACATTTTGAATGTTTTTTAAGAGAGAAATTACCATTATGCAACTAACATTACTAATAATATTTGAAAAACCCACTTGAAATTACAAACATACCCCTACATGTATTAAAATCTCATTAATACTATTATTATTAAACTTTAAAGTATAAACATGTGACATTTAATTCTAATTACTTAGAACTTATATATATATATATATATATATATATATATATATATATATATATATATCTATTTATATCTATACTAATATATAATACATTTGTAATATTCTTTTTATAAGTGAATTTACTAATTTACCTCTTACATTATTTTTATTATTTGAAAAACATATTTGAAAAATATACCTGCGTATATTAAATTAAAGTAACATTTATAATATCTTCATTAAAACTTAAACAAATAAATAAATGACATAACTTTTTTACCGTAAAGAGTTACGCGACGTGTCAATTATCGACGGAATGGTCGGAACGAAACGATCGTGTTAACAAACTGTATTTCGTAAGCTTTTCAAGCTATTCGATCCGTTTTAACTTTATTCGATCCGTCACATTTATAACGTTCACGTGAAGAAAAATACACTATTTTAAATACGTTTAGTGTAGCGGCTTTCGGTCAACGTACACTCCATCTTTTTTTTTTTTTTGAATTTAAAATTATTAACTTACAATGTCATTCTATTAAATATAATAAAAATCAACATAAAAATAATAATAATATTGTTAATCTTATTTGTTTAATTATACGATTAAATAAATCAAATGTGAAATCGAATTATTAATACTTCTACATCTATTATCTATTACTAATATATAACACATTTTGAATATATTTTTAAGAGAGAAATTACCATTACGCCCCTAACATTACTAATAATATTTGAAAAACCCACTTGAAATTGCAAACATACCCCTACATGTATTAAAATCTCATTAATACCATTATTATTTAAACTTTAAAGTATTAAACATGTGACATTTAATTCTAATTAATTAAAACTTTTACATATATCTATCTATATCTATACTAATATATAATACATTTCTAATATTCTTTTTAGGAGTGAATTTACTAATTTACCCCTTACATTATTTTTATTATTTGAAAAATATACCTACATATATTAAATTAAAGTATCATTTATAATACAATCATTAAAACTTAAGCAAATAAATAAATGACATAACTTTTTAACCGTAAAGAGTTACGGGACGTGTCAATTATTGACGGAAAGGTCGAAACGAGACGATCGTGTTAGCAAACTGTATTTCGTATGCTTTTCAAGCTATTCGACCCGTTTTCACTTTACTCGATCCGTCACATTTATACCGTTCACGCAAAAAAATACACGATTTTAAATACGTGTAATGGAGCGGCTTTCGGTCAACGTACACTCCATCTTCCTTTTTTTTTTGCATTTTTGAAAATTTGTATTAAAAATTATTAACTTACAATATTCTATTAAATATAATAAATATTAACATAAAAATAATAATAATATTGTTAATCTTATTTGTTTAATTATACGATTAAATAAATCAAATGTGAAATCAAGTTATTAATACTTCTACATCTATTATCTATTACTAATATATAACACATTTTGGATTTTTTTAAAGAGAGAAATTACCATTATGCCCCTAACACTACTAATAATATTTAAAAACCTACTTGGCGTGTCAATTATTGACGGAAAGGTCGGAACGAGACGATCGTGTTAGCAAACTGCCAAAGGCGGTTTATCCACCTTTTGTAGTCAAATTCTATGTCTAAAGCCTCCAAAATTGATTTCTCCCATTTTCACACAATTTTTTGTGTTTTAAAAAATTTAGAAACAAATGCTTGATAGTTTTTTTATTAAATTATAAATTAACATGTTTATTTACATTTTTAATTTTGTATTTACACATTCAATTACTTTATTCGAGAATTTCAATTATTGATCAATTTTTACGATTTCAATTTCATGTAAATAATGCATGATATATAATGTTCAAGTAAAAAAAATGTTTTGATGGTTAAAATATCAACACAACCAACATCACAACTTGCACATGTTCAATATGACACATGCAATTTGATAGTCTCTGCCCGCATCCCCAACATCGAGTTCTTAAGGACATTTCTTTTTTCTTTTTTTGGGTATTTTGTTTTAATTTTTTTGTTAAAAGTGTAAATATGTGATTTTTTATTTTATAAAATAACATATCGTAGTGTCAGTCATATAAATTTTGATTATAATTTACCCAATACATATGAAATAGACATGAAACTTATATATTTTACTCGCTGCATCGCACAGACATTCTGCTAGTAATTATAAAACAATATTCATCCATATAGTTTTTCATATTTTAAGTAGCAAAATTAGTCTTTAAACAAAATTTATGAACCGTATTTTTAATTTAACTTGTTACCAAATGGTGTTTGATTCATTTTCGTTTTCAAAACGAAATCTGGGAATATCTAATGTTGACCAAGAAATTATGCAATTTGATATTCACTAGGAAAACTATTTAAACACGATCCATATAGAGGTAAATTACATTTGAAATGTCAAAAATACAGAAATGGGAATACATTTAGTGGCATTATTACTGTATCCATCATATGGTGCAATTCTATACCAAGATGAGCCCTTTATATATCCTTCAAAGTTTTCATATAGACCAATTGCACAAATTAACAAAACCCTGAGATTACTTTTATTGTTCTTGTGAAAATATATATCCGTCGCATTTTCCAATGACGCCTAAAAAGAGCAAAGGTCGTCAAAAAATCAAGATGACGAAAATGGAGAAAGAAAGTAACTTAATGGTTACCTTCTCCAAACGTCGCTCTGGCCTTTTCAAAAAGGCAAGCGAGCTTTCCATCTTGTGTGGGGTAGAAATCGCTATTGTCGTTTTCTCCCCAGGTAAAAAAGTATTCTCATTTGGTCATCCATCTGTTGAGATGATTGTTGATCGCTTTTTTGCACAAAATCCTCCATCAAATTCAAGCACCTCTCAACTTATGAAGGCGCATCGCAAGGCCAATATTGATGAACTAAATAGGCAACTTACTTGTGCAATTAGTCATTTAGAAGTTGAGAGAAACAAAAGTGAACGACTAAACAAGATGAGGAAAGAAGGCCAAGATAGTTGTTGGTGGGAGGCTCCTATAGAGAGCCTAAAGATACACGAACTTGAGGAGTTGAAGGGAGCAATGGGGAGGTTAAAACAGAACATTGGAGAACAAAAGAAGAGGTGTGTGGCGGTGATGGCTAACCCAATTCCAATTGCCCCCATCATTGGTTTAATGGGAACCAACGGAGACTACACTCGTGAAGTGAAGCGTTCAGGACTTGAATTATCCATGACTCCTCATGGATATGCGCTGGGATATGGCCACTTCAATCGTTGAATCAGGTTCGCTTGTTTTTTTAGTATTATAATTTGTTCACGTTTCTTAAAAGTAAAAGTGTTTTAGCAATATTGAATACCGATTAATAATACATTGTGTGGATTACTTGTATATTTGCTAAATTGATTGCCTTTCTTTACACAAAATATACAACGAGACGGACATGGTTTTTGTTTTTAGTTTTATAAGAACATTACGTTACACCTCTATATTGACGTAAATTACTTTATTTTGAACAAAAATATACATCGACGATAATTTTTTTTATTGAAATTAAGGTATTCCAATGGTTTCCTTTTACTAACAGATTCAGTCTAGCTTGTTTGGTATGGAAGGATTTGTAAAAAATTTGTCCAACTCAGAAAGTTAATAAATGTTCGTCTTATGGAAGATAATTCAAGGATGAGTGTTTTTGACTACAAAAAAATAATAAGAAATAATATAAATAAATGCAACCTTGATATGATATCAGAGAATATGAATATCAAATGTAACCTTGAAAATATGATGTTATATGCCATTTGAAACAATTTGACAATCATATGCTTGTTGTTGTACCATCTGCGCGTTGCTGAAACGTCATAGATTACTAATTTCCTTTGAGCGAACGAACCTAGTTAAAGTTCTAAATCCAGACTGTTCATTTGACCAGGGTTCTATTTCACTACTGGAGACCAACTCGAGTATTTCAAGAAGGTTTTGGGAGCATGGAGTGGCTGGCGTGCTTGCAATTTTTGGAGTGATTTTTCATTATTTTGTAATGGTTGTTTGTATTTTGCTGTTTGATGTTGTTCCAACTTTCTAAGACTCAAATATTATGGATTTGTGGGTATGTTTCTGAGTGCTTTGGCTGTTTAATTACCTCTAGCTTCTCTTGATTTGTTATAGTCTAAAGCGCTTTTGTGTGTTTTCATTGGGTCCGAAAACAGAAATTAATTACAAGCATTCAGGTTAACATTTATTATATTTTTACTTCCCTTTTCTCTCGTTTTCATTATATAAGCGATGAATTATACATCACTATCTAAATACAATCAACTATAAAAAAAGATAAAAAAGATAAAAATAAAATAAAAACAGAGATGGAGATTGCCAGAAAAATACCAGTCGAAAGCAAATCTGCAGCATATGAGTAGTTCAGACCCAAACACCAGGAAAAAAATAGCATAAACCTAATTAACTGGAAGTTTTGCTACCAGTTTAATTCAAAAATGATTTTAGAAGTACAAAATATTTGTAATATGTATGGATAGATCTTCATACTCATGATTTGATTCTTAATACTAATTTATAACATCATACTAGTATAAATCTGGCCTTAATTATTTGTACCTTGTCAGGATTCATGATTAACATACTATTTGAGTTATACTATATACCGATAATTATGTGATTCTCTTATATAATTAGCGGTTTCATTTGTTGATCATTTTATTTCTTGTGCATTACACGAATGCGTTTATAGGGATACTTGATTTGTGTTACACAAGTACATCTTACATATATGATTTATTTTCGTTCTTAATATCATCTTGTATAACTTGATAACATATATTTTCATAAAACAGAGCAAGTTACCTTTTTTTATCTTGATATTTGATACCCAGAGTTGATTAGTCTATTTAGACCTCTTAAGAGTGATCAAGCATTAGAATTCCATTACAAAACATGGTGTTGAGGGATAAACCGGTTAAGGTCAATAAACGATGATAGCTGAATATTTCGTTTGAACACAACATAAACTATGACACATCATATAATAATTTTTGTAATATTATGGATTCATGGATTGAGATCGAGTCTTTTTCCAACCAAACTTTTAATTTGACATTTATCAATCAAATTTGGTCTCAATTATTTGATCAAAATGCATGACCATCTTTAAAATGACAAGTTGCAAATTGATAGATCTAAGTGCAATTAAAACCAATGATGTTGGATTGCTGGTGAAACACTCTTTGGTGGTTGTAATAGACTCCACTTTCAGATTTGCTTTGCTTTTCTTTGAAAAAAAAAACAAAAAGGAAACATGAATAAACCCATATTTAATGTTGGCTTTTGATACACGAGAAAATATAATAATCTTATTAAAACATGTAATATCAAAACTAAATAATAAATATAGATATAAATATTAGTTTATAATCTTATTAAATAATCTAAAGACGTTGCTGACTATAAAAACTAAATAATAAATGACAAAGGTTGCATATTAATAATTTGGATACTAATAAGGCCCTCTAAAGCGATCAAACTCTCAATTGTAATATGTATTGTTTGCCGGAGTCGATCTGTCACGATGGTGGTGTTTGGATGATTTTCTTTTTAGACTACTCGTAGATGGTTCTTTTATCGTTATAGATTTCTCCTAACATCTCGCTAATTTTTTTTATTAGAATAATTGAATCCTTTACCGTTTAAAAATAAAATAAAAATCACGTTTGAAATAACTTATATATATATATATATATATATATATATATTATATATATATATATATATATATATATATATATGTGTGTGTGTGTGTGTGTGTGTGTGTGTGTGTGGTACTTGAGAGTTGGGAGGGTCCTCTAATCTCTACCAAACTGAAAACTTTGAACTCAATTCTAGACTCAAAAAAAGGTTATGGAGTTGTCATTACAAGTAGAATCATTATATCTTCATTACAAAGCATATTCAACTCTTGCTCCTATAATTTACTAACTCTACACTCTTCTAACCAATTTCATTGCAAAATTTTCATCAACCACACCGTACTACAACTATTTTCTCCTCTCGATATGATGATGAAAGATCGAATGGAACGTCTTGTAGCTTTTCCGTTTGCTACTGGTTGTGTCTCTGCATCTAGTGTTGCGGTTTCTGTGCAACAACATCGTAGAAGATCCAAGGAAGATATCGATTTGTCTCACATGGGTCTCTCTCCGTCTCGATCCCACGAATATACTTTATCTGTTTAGCTAACATTGTTTGATATATATAACAAATAAATGTTGTGTGCTTATTTTCAAAAAGATTGATATATTGGTCTTATTACTGAGGATTAATCCAATTACGTACATTCTAATTGCTTTTTTCAAACATTTAAAAGTGAATGTAGGATTAACTATGAAGTATATACTTGCACGTTTGTGCAAATAAACATGCCATAACACATGTTTCTAAAACTTCACATTTAGAAGTATAGACAAATTGCTTAAATTTCAACATAAACTTTCGTGTCATAAACTATATATATATATATATATATATATATATATATATATATATATATATATATATATATATATATATATATATATATATATATAGTCTCACGATAGAGTTTTCATGTTTCATTTGGTTGCAGTGTGTAAATCATTTGACATACACAATGATCCAAAAGATGATGGAATTAGTGAAAACACGATGAAGAGGTTCACATCACTTTCGAAGCCTAATAATGTCTCAGTTCGTCTTCAAAGACTCACCAAGACCATCAAAAGTTTGTCACAATCACTTGGTAAGTTAACCAATCTCGTTGCAAGAAAAATTTCATTGAATACTAGTTTACACCAAGTATTCAGTTAGTGAAATATTTATCGATGGATAAAAAACATAATTAAGGATGTAATTTTTAACATTTACTTTGTTGTAGCGTTCAAAGATGATATGAATGACGTACAAATGGATATGGAAATTGGGCTTCCGACCAACGTAAAGCATGTGGCACACGTTGGATTTGATGGATCTGTAACCTCGGAAAACGACAACCATAGTAATATCACACCCTCGGATTTTCTTGGTTTTTGTCCTATGTCCTTTGCCGATCTTGAGGAACGACTTGCCATGTGTGTACCCATGGATCTACCTCACATGGAAAGGATGCTACCTGATGCTACACAAGCTAGAAACAAAAGCGAAGCAAGTATGGCATGAAATCGTACCATCATATCTATTGTACTAGCATTCATCGTGTTTCATGTATTTGCTTACTATCCTACTTTATTACTTGATCGTTCTTTAGTTAGAAAAGCATTTCGACACGATGATAAAAGTTGTTGAAACTATTATTTAATGATGCATATCAAAATTATTAAGTTTCTAAGAGCTAACTTAATGATTCTTATTACTATTATACACATCCAATGAACTAGGGTTGATATGATTGGGATATGATACAATTGGCTTGGTTTTATCGGACCCATACTCAGATTTTGTCACATTTTAAGTTTGTTTTTTGTTCGAGATTCATGTTTGGTAGCCATTTCCATATTGTTTAGCATGGGCCTTTTATGGGTGACATCGGGTCGCGTTTTCGTATCTCTAATTTTGCTGATACAATTGAACCACCGAAATCATAATCTAGAAGCATTAAGTTTGCAAACCATAAAATTTGACTGGTTTAACAAAGTCAATAACGGACACCCCAGGGCCCACAGTAGAATCTTCTTTGGTGGTTACGTTTGGTCAAATTTCAAAGGTCTTTAAATGTACACATCACATGCATACTGTGAGATAAATAAATATATAAAAAAAAGACCGACATTTGTTCAATTGATGATTTGGGCATTTGGCCGACGGCTAATTCTACTTATCACTAGCTATCATTGTTTTTTTTATAATTATGCTTTTCTCATCCAAGTACACTCACCAAAATTTTATAAAAATTATTAATAGAAATACTTAATGGGCAACCACATTCGTACACAACTCAATTCAATTTGCTCTTAAATATTGATTTAGATCGCTAACATTTTTCCATTTCCTCACATGATCAATACATATGATTTTGTATGTTAGCTTTTATAAAATTTGGGTACGTGTAACATTTCTTATATTGCAAGTGCAGAGTATTTGGTTAGATAAATACAAATATTTTTTTTTTCCTTTTTAACACAAGACGCTTAAATAAGTTTCGGTATGCCCCATGACAAGACCATCTGTATAGTCTTTGGTACTACTTTTTATTTATCCGATTCCATTTCTTTTTAGGGCGAATTTAAATGATAATTAATTTTTTTTGTAAGAATGGAGAAATCAAAAGAAATGTGTCACGTGTCACAAAATTCACTTTACTCGTGTTTTATAAATTTAATAATGTCTCAAGAATGGTTAATTGAAAATTACAAAAATTGCACCATAAAAATCAACATTTTTTTTTCTTTTTGATTAGACATCTATAATTTGACTTTTTTATGCGTTTTACAAAATTGTGCAATATTAGTATCACATGTAATATTCGTTGGTATCATGTGTGATAGTCGTTTACAATATCTATAAAAAAATAAAAATAAAAAGTTCGTCGAAAGTATGTCATGTGAATGTCTAATTGAAGAGAAAAAAACGCTGAATTTTAAGGTACAGTTTTTATATTTTTTGACGTATCATTTGTGAGATATTTAATTTTTTAAAACTAAAGTGAATTTTGTGACTTATAATAGTATTAATTCCTTCGTTGTCATTAATTTTTATACACATTTGAAATTTACTCTTTCTTTTTAACCGTATCAACTGCTCCGTAATTATAAAACCGATAAAATATAGTAAATTAAAAACAAGGAAACAAGATTCAGTTCAATTGAAGATCAAATCTTTTTGGGAGTTGTGCAAAAACAATTTTGTCCCTCCTCCTCCCTTCCACTTTCCTTCCTTCAAATCATTCCCCACAAATACCCCCAAAAAACCATGCAACATTCCATCCACTCATCAATTCTTTAACAATTCTTTAATGATTCTCTACATGATCATGAACACCCTAACACAACACAAACAACTAAACAACACTGCCGGCACCAAAAACGGAGACGGCGACGGCAGCGGTGGTGATCCGGTGGCCGGGGTGGACTACCTTCCGCCGATCAACTTCGCCACTGTTGAAGATCGAATATATAGATCTGGGTTTCCTAAACCTAGTGATTTCCCCTTTCTTGAAACCCTAAATCTTCGATCTGTCATGTGGGTTGTTTTATTTTTGTGATAATTTTTTAATTGGTGTCGGTAATTCATTGAATTGATGATTGAATTGAAATCTTGGTGTAGATATTTGTGTACGGAATCATATCCAAAAGAGAATTTGGTGTTTTTGAATTCTCATAATATTCGCCTCTTTCAATTTGGAATTGATGGCACTAAGGTAATTATTTCTTTATAATTATGTAAAATTGAGGATTGAGATGGGGGTATGCAAGTTTTTGATAAAAAGGTGCATGCTTTTGAATATTTGATATGGCCTACTTGAACTAACTATATATGTGTATTCAATTATGCATAGTTAAGTGTTTTACGGATTTTAATTTGTACTTCAATTTTGTTTTCTAAGTAAATTAGTCTCTTTATTTTTTGTTAACTGGTTTTATATAACTGGAGTAGTAGTTTATAGCCTGAATAAATCAGTGCAGTTATTATTGGTTTTTGTAAGTGGTTCAAACTAAATAAAGATAGAAAAGTGTGAAATAGGAGAAAAAGAATAGAAAAAAGGTGTGATAAGTATTGTTTTGGATGCAATCAATCTGGAAAGGAAGGAAATGAAAATGTAAGTTTAAAATTGTTCAAAGGTCGGTTGAAATTGAATTAAGTGGTTTTAGAATCATCCAGAGAAAGGGTAGTTTTTATCACTAAAATGTACGATGAGATGTACTGTAGGTGTAAATGATTGTGAACTTTGGAATTTAAGGTTTCGATTGCATATTAGAGGTCATGCAACCAAAGATGTTATGAAGTTTTTCATTGTGAAATGGATTAGTTTAGTATTCCCCTCAGACCCTCACTTTTTTTTTCTTAATCTTTCATCTGTACTCTGAAGGTCTGTTTTCGTTTAGGAGTTCCCTGTTGGTTTTTGTGTATGAGTTTTTTTTTTTTTTTTTTTTTTCCTTTTAGGATTGTTCAACAATAGTTCCTTTGTATCGTGGTTTGAAAGACTTCCTTTAAAATGAAAAGTTTCATTTTTATGCAGGATACACCCATTCCCAAGAGTGTTATCACGGATGCTCTGAAAGTTTTAATTGGTAATGGATCACCTACAGTACTGTTATGCTATGGATGTGAATTTCCTACCCTTTCTTTTTGAAGACGCTAATAATTTACCAAATACTTGTTCTTTTGCAGACGTTAGAAATCATCCCGTTTTGATACACTGCAAACGCGGAAAAGTATGTCACATATCCTCCTTTCTATGCAATTCATATATAGCATGGTTGGCCAATTCGTCATCACTTTAAGTAGTACTTTTAGGGGGTGTTTGGATATGACTTTTGAAAGTACTTATCCGATTATTGCAATATAAAAGTACTAAAAGTCTATTTCTTAATGATCATTTGAGGGTCAAAGTCAGTTTGAGATGAAACAGAATTGTTTAGGAAAGGGTAGAGCCTTAAATAATCAGAATTTGCCAAACAATGAGCCACATCAAAAGTGAATTTTACAACTTAATAATATCTCTTTCAACATGATCTATTTGATATTCAATGACCCTGTTATTTGATTTTTAGTATTTCTTGCATCTTTGGTATATATCTTGTTTTAAAATCTCACATAATGTTTCACGATGGCAGCATCGAACAGGGTGTTTTGTTGGCTGCTTAAGGAAGCTACAGAATTGGTGCTTGTCTTCGGTATTGGAGGAATACAAGCTTTACGCAGGTGAAAAATCAAGAGAAATGGATTTGAAATTCTTGGAGACGTATGACGTTTCTTACCTAAGACAGTGTCTTCATAGCATCATATATCGATATCATCGATACGGTTATAAGAAGAGACGTTTGCTCTACAAAGAGGACGTTCAACATAAACCGCGAATTAGTTCTGCTTAGATCTAATCATCGTTTTATACTTTTAATACAGATTTGTCATGCACCGATGCTATTTTCGACCCATTAAGAATTTTCTTTTCTCTTCGTAGGATGTTGTGTAGTGTTAGTTCAAAGATAAATATGTCAGCGATCATCAAAATCGGTTTTTCACTTGGTTTATTGAGAGAATTCATCTAGTGTTTTAGAAAGAGATATATAGATGTATGTGTCTAATTGGCTAATTTGCTTGTCAAAAGCCAAGAGGTAATACAAAATGCAAGCAAAGTAATAAGAACAATTTGACTCATTATTTGTTTGGATATTATTATTATTATATTATTAGGATTTTTCTAATGACAACTCTTAAGTCTTAAGGCTATGTTTAACATATTCAGACACGCATTATTTTGTTGTGCTATGAAAATAATCACCTCGATGATTTTTTAATAACCACCCCACTAACCTTAATGTACCATCATTTATGTACAAAATATTTTCTTAAAGATAACCTTAGCGCTATCAACAGATAAATCCATATTATTAATATATTATTATTATTATTATTATTATTATTATTATTATTATTTGTAGTAGTAGTTTTATTATAAGAAAGATCCCACGGTCGAAAAAATATTTTTATTTTTCATAGACCACTATTAAAGATATTTTATGTAATTGGTTTTATATATATGCAAATTTTCTATATGAGCATCGATTTCAATACACTTATGTTTTTCATTGTTAATTGAAAGGTACAAAATTTTATAGAATTTTTATTTATTGTTAATTTGAATGATTATAAATACGATCAATGTGACGATATCAATCACCTTCATGTTTGGTTTTTAATATACGGAGTATATAAAGATGGACCCGTATGTTTACATTCTACCAAATATGCGACAATAAGTACATATGAAAATAATATAAAATTGTTATAATTAATTAAGTATATAAAGATAGATTTTATCAATAAGAAAGTTGATATATTAAAAGAACACTAGGTCCGGTTTTGTCTCCAAGTTACGTCCACGTGACCGACAAAAGACTCATACCGCTTGTGACTTGATACCAAGTGTTTTTCTTCGTAGTTCACAGTTTCTAAAACCACACATAGTTTAACACTTTATTACTCGTTAAGATTTAACCTGAAACCACGGCTTAAAAAAACATACGGCTAAAACCACATGAAATAATGATCAATTTTGATGTCAAAACCACGGCTAACGAAAAAAATAATAATTTAAAACCTCATGTTCGAAATGTTCTTTTGGTACAATAGAATATGTAGGAGTTCTATGGTGATTTCATGACAACTAACAACACGACTAGCTCTTCTCTCTATCCTGGGCGCGCTAACTTTTTCATCCGTGATATGTGAACCAAATATGTGGATAGAGTTTCCATCGTTTATAGTTTATCTATGTTTGGATCCAATTATAGCAAGACAGAACTCGACCAACTCGAGAAATATAGTATTGCACACCCTTGGTATACACTATATGATCTTCACAACCTTGTCCAAGCGCTAGACGAATAAAATGGTGAAATAACTAAGAAAGAGAACTACGCCACAGAGTTGGCACTTTGTGTCCATCGAGTGCTTCGGTCATCTAATCTAATCTAATTTTTATATACAACAATCTTCTAAAATATAGCTTCGTTGTAGCTGAAACACACACACACACACAAACACACCAAATAAGCCACATTTGTTGAAACCCTTTATCCATTGTGATAATTTTGATAACATTGTTCACTTTATTGTCAAAAAGGTTGTAAGAAAACCTTGGTCCTTTTGTATTAACACCAATAAAGAACTTGTTACGGACTATTTGACGTTCATAAAATGACGAGTATCTAGCAAATTTCAAGGGTTGGCATCTGCTTTTTATAATCACTTGTTGCAGAAAAGTCCTTCCAATGAACCAGATTGTTTCAGCATTTTTATCCCTCTCGATGCCAACATTTACACCTATTTCAGTTTGCTGTCATGAAAAACCTCTCCACGTGCTTTGTGTAAACCAAATGGACCGATTTTCAGAAGCTACAAACAGTCATACCCGAGGTTTGAGTTTCTCATTAGCTTTTAGATGGCTTTCGACCCATTTGACTAATTTGCTTTTTAGCTAGGTCAATTGATTCTACAAAGTTGATACGTCAGCATAATCAGCTTATTTTAAAGTGAAACAGCTGAACTCGTCATATCTACATATAAAATACTGCAAGATTTTAGAGATCAAAAGTCAAGCAACAAGTCAACAACACATCCTACCTCAAAGGCTGGTAAGGTTTACTGCTGGCAGATTCAGATGGGTCATCATCCTCTACCTCCTTTGAAGTCAGAGACTGTACAAGACATACCTGGACCAAATGTGGTTTATGGTAACATTTGCGGTGACTTGCATGTTTCTCAATCCTAGTTTTGCTATGAAAATACAAACTACTCAGGATACGTGTTTTTACTGTTGCGGCTTATGATCAACCTCCAGGTGATAACTATTCTTAAAACATATAACAAGCTCTTCCTTATCTGGTTATTTTGACCTTAGATAATCGTCAAAACTGATCATAACTACTTTCACTAGAAAACTCAAAACCAATCACTAACATACCCTCTCTATAATTTTGCCCAAAACATCATGCTGCCATCGCCCACAAAAATGGAATACCCAGATCTGCTACTTTACTGGTAATAGCAGAATTCAGACCAAATAAGCAGAGCCTGCTTATGACGACAAAATCATGACTGATGTCCACCTCCAAAATCAATAGCTTCTTCCTCAATATGAGAATAACTAGCATCATTTTTGTAAAATCTCTTACAAACAAAAAAATACAGAACTCCAGAGTCCAAGTATAAAGTTGAAGAATGATTGTCATAATGTTACCTTAATCATCTCACATAGTCACGTGGCATCAACTTTGGATCATGTGATGCATATATCTAGGTGATCAAAAACAACAAACCTTGTAAGTGGAGCAAGATATGCGATAAAAGGTGTGTGGGTATTTGGATATCCATTAGCTACATAATCAACACTAGCTAACCAGTCAGGCATAGATAGATACTCCTACGATTATCTAAAATTTCTCAATAACAACTTTCCTTTGAGTAAATCCTTATCCGCACATCCAAACTAATGCATCAGAAACTGATAATCATACTCAATCTACCAAAGCACTCAAAAGTGTTCTTCTGACTTTAAATCACACTATACACACGTCCAGATACCCTATACTAGAGTGCATGGATTGTCAAAACTCACAAAGATAAATCTTCGGAGTCTGACAGAAATTTATTCCAAACTTCCAATTCTTTTTAATTATCAAATAATCAAAACCAAAGAAAAGGCAAAAAAGAAGTTACCCTACAAGACCTGACTATCAAAGTATGTGTAAAATCAGCTAACCATCATCAAGCAATTATTATCATGACAATCACTTTAAAAACGCACATCCAAGCATGAAACACGCCGTAACTCATCCTTCCAACGACATTGTAGTAACATGTATTCAACACATGCTCAAAAAGCAGCAAAAGACAGGTATTTACGAAGATATAACAAAATTTCTCACTTTGCGTAAAGACTTCTTTTGATCAATTTGAGGTATCCAATTTTTTTATTTTTACACCAACAAAAGATTTCTTCAACTTTTGAATGGTTGTGTGACTAAATCTTCTGTTTTTTTCCTATCAAAAAGAGTTTTTTTTTAAGTGTCATAACACCAAAAGACGCCTTTTTAACAGCAAAAGAATACCTAAGTACCTCAAAATTTCAAAACTAATACAGAAGAAGTCCTTTATGTGGTAAAAAAGGTTCAGATACCTCGATTGACATGTACACGTTGAGTACATGAAATGAGAAACATGAGAAGTTGGTACTTTTTGTGTCACTTACCCAAAACCAAAAGCATAAACTCTAAACAAAAGTTATCGTACAAAAGCATAAACACACAAGCACGTGATGATAATATATCATAATAATAGGTGCATCACATAGATTTATAACAAACGTCATAACATAACATCATCATCATCATCGTCGTCCATCATTCATTCAATTCACAAACAAAACGATTTTAGAAACATAAACCTAAAACCGAACCTAATAGCAAATTTCACGATTCATCTCCATTCATCGGAGTCGATATTATTAAAAATCACTTTTTGAGACTTCCACGGACACCAGGACGCGGTTTAGATGTATCAGCAACAGGAGCAAGTACGGCATGAAGATTAGTAATCTTAGATTCATCATAAGGAAGTTTAGGATGTTTAGATTCATGATGAATTTGCATAGTTTTAATATCAGGTGCGGTGATCTTACAGTGAGGACATTCGAATTTAGCGTGGCCGCCTTTGACTTGACCGGTACGGTCAGCAACTCCGGCCTTACCGCCGCCTCGGTTTGTGGTGGCTGCATCGACTTTCGCTTGTATTTCCTTCGCCGTGTGCTTCTTCGGCTTCGCTTTTCCGGTCATGATTGGTTGTTTAGGTTAGGTTTTTGATCGAGGGTGTGAAAAGGGGAAAGAGGATAGGAGATGAGGAAAAAGGGGAACGGAAATAAAAGAAGGAATAAAAGTGAAGAACCCTAATTGGTTGTCGGTTTTATGGCCGTAGATATATAATCAACGGAAATTAGCAAAGGCATATAGGTATGTTTTTTTGTAAATGTTATAAGTTTGAGGATTGATGTGCAAATAAAAATAAAAATAAAAACATTTATTTTTTAGTAAATTACTTGTCGGTACTACACTCACGGTACACGAGTCCGGTATTGTGCGAATACAGTCTTTTGACTCGAATTTTTGTTTCACCGTCAGTCCCTGACTCTAACGAGTGTTAATTTTTTCTGTTATCTCAGATCATGTCTGTTATCTCAACGACTGACGGTGAAATAAAATATCCTTATATACAACACACGTAACATGAGATAACAGACAAAATTAACACTTATTAAGGTTAGAGACTAGCAGTAATTTCACATGATCAAAGGACTATATCCTTATAATATCTTACTCAGAGACTGAGAATGTAATATATGAATAAATACATGAACTTGATAGTATAATTTACCTTTTATTATATATATATATATATATATATATATATATATATATATATATATATATATATATATATATATATATAAGAAACTTCTTTAAAGTTTGAACTATAGTTACATCTCATTTAGTCACTTGTATACAAACCTATGCTATATCTACAAAGTTTTAACTAAACTATATGCATATATATTTGAATAGAAAAGATGAAGACACACCACAAATTTAAGGATTTACAAAATAAATATGATATGATTTGCGTTCTATTTTAATTAATCAAAATGCATATATTTACATGTTATTTGTCAAAATGCTATGTTTTTAGTCAAAAAAGATTAGTAACATTTACCCTAATCATCATCATTATTCATATTTACACGTAAACTTAATCCATAACCCCTGATAAGATAACCTAACGGTGTGATCGACTTAAAGGCAATTCAGGAGATAATAAAGATCATCTCCACCACAAATATGAAAACTGACTTGATTTACTCAGGTAGAACTTCTGAGTTGAGATCAAGTCTTGAAGTACTCAACCCGTAAAGCCCGCAATTTTATTCTCAGGTTCGCCGAGCATTTTACGCTGAGCTTTTTGTATGTTGGCAAATATTCATATGATACCCTTAACTAACACGGAGTACTATTATAAACTTTTGAAAGCACTTAATCTAGTTGAGCTAACAAAGGCTCATAAGTTTCAATTACTTCATTGACATCAACATTTAACTTGACTTGCGGTTCAAGGGCCAAACGTTATCTATATGGATATTCTTGAAAAAGATGCGCTATTCGTATGGGTTTTGAAAAGATGACGTCAAGAGAATCAAAATTTACCATAATTACGCTTAGTTAATTTATCGACACAAAACATTTCATTAGCTTATACATAAATAAATGAAATTGAATGTGTATATTGTATTGCTTTTAGGAAAAGAATGAAGTGATTGTAATAAACCTGTTTCTAAAAGAAGGGAATTGAGAACATCAACTTCTCTAAGGATCATTTACAAATATATGTAAATTCCTTCTAATCCAAAAGAATCGAAGGACCAATCAAACCCAACTCACAATATGCTCCATTGATAAGAGAATGGTAAATTTCAAGTATCGAACTATCAATGGTTCGTTATTACACTCTTCATACGAAAACTGAAAGACATACGTTACAAATTACAACTATAGCAAAGCTCAGATGTAGAATAATCTTCTTAAAAGCAATAATGACACTGAGGTCTTTGAAACATCCCACCCCTAAAGTTAAGGTATCTATTTCAACTTATGGATGGTTTTCATATCGATTGCTTCAGAGAGTGTACCCTTTTGAACATGGTCCCACCACTTGAACAAGAAGTTGTCAACAACTAATCTGAACCAAGGGGACAGTTTCAAACCCTCCTCACCAGCATCGGCTTTCCTTAGTAACTCTTTTAGCTCCTCTTGGTTCACATATTTGATATCTGCCACTTCATCTGGGTTTGGGTTCACAGCAACGTTACGCACAATGAAGAGTAGGTAATCAACTGAAAAAAGAATGTCAAAACAGTCAGCTTCCGTATCGCAAAAAGTATACCATTAACTGAAGATGTTAGGGGTGGAAAGGTTTTTTACTGTAAAATGTAAATAGCTCGTGCAGTAAATATGATTGAAGTAACTATATTGAAAATAATATGGTAGCTTCTTTTAAAAAAAAAAATTAATAAAAATTAGAACATCATGCATTTAAATATAGTGACCTGTTCAACCCATTCAATTCATTTGACCCGTTTCATATTTAGTTAAATATTTCTACATTTTACTTGTGTGATTCACAAATCACAATGCAACCTGAATTCGACCCCTTACAATAAAAATGAGTTAAATTTCTAACTCGTATAAATGAATGGCTCGGTTTAGGTTATGTTTCATCTCTTAGGGTTTGGTATATCATATTAAAGCCCTATCTATCATAAAAGAATGAAACATTTATAGACAAAATAGTGTTTGGGGTCAACCAAGCCCGGCCCATTACAATTCATATAGATGATTACCTATTATAACATGTTACCCAACCTGCCCATTTTGCCATGTCTGCAACAAGATATAAGATTTTAAAGATCATAGGGTCAAAAAAGTTCACCTTCATGTTCTCCCCACTTTCCATCAGAAGGAGCCTTGTAAAGCATACGACCTAAGGTAGTAAACTGATCAACTGGAACATCTTCAGCAGCGATACCGAGTTCGTCCAAAAGCTTCCTCTGTGCAGCGTTTCTAACCCCTGATTGCAAACAAATGAGCATGCTTTCCTTAACAAACAACAATTAATATGGACGATTATAAACTTTGTATTACCAAGTGCATTTTCAGGAATAAGCTCGCTTTCTCTGTATAGTGGATGGCTGCAACACGTGTTGGTCCATACCAAAGGGAATGTCACTTTGGTTCCAGAGCGTTGCTGCATGTACACCAATACATGTTACAAACCTTAAACAAAACAAAACAAAATGTTCTACTAGAGGTGGAGACCAGGTAGCAAAATTGGCATCTAAGAAGGGTTGGGTAACGAGTCAAAACGGGTTCCAGTAAAATTGGACACCTTGGATAGGGTCGAGGTTGTCAATACGTATGTTTTATAAACAGCGAGTGTGACAAAAGTGATTGCAAAGTTTATATTTTTTCAGTAATAAATTAATTTTTTTAGTAATAAATTAACTTCAAGACTAAAATGATTTAAAAGCTTTTATGTATCAACACTCTAAGCAACTTTCAACCCATTTAACCATTAGTCTTTCTAACTAACTATTTATATCTTAACGGTTTGACAGTTAGAAATGGAGCAAAAGATGAATCGACGGATTTATAAGGAAACAGGTCAAAATTGCCACATCTAGTTGGAATGATCATCAGGTCAAGGGGCGCCACACAGAGCACCACCACCATTTGCTAATGCATGAATGAGTTAATAACTTGGAAACCTTCATAATCATTTCAAATAAATCTACCTGAAGAAGTAACTCATATTTTGAATTGAACAGAAATACACTAAAAGCTCTATGCAGCAAATTGTCTTTTTCAATCTTCTCCATCAAATGGCCTGCATATTCAGGAATTAACAATGGTGATCATGTCAATGATAATAATAACACAAAAACTCACGATAATCATACATGAGGTAAAAGTTCAAAGTGCAGGGTAATGTTCTTATGATATAATTGAATTTTAGTTTAGTTTAACTTCATAAAGCTAATCAAACTAATCTGTTAGTCAATTTGACAACTTCTATTGCAAAAATCACTTGCAATTCAATAAAATACATGATGATGACAAGCATGCTAACATCTTAAATATACTCGTATATAACAATGGATCCGCTTAAATATATACACATAATCTTGCTTACAGTTGTATTTGGTATCATGCCCAACCACATTGTCATTCTCATCCACCAAAATGCACCTGCAGATATTTAAGATGTCAAAAAATGTCAGTATCTCAGTAAAACACATGTCTCAAAATGTTTGAAATCTATTATCACAAATGAAAACAGTGAACCTAAACCATTACAGTCCTTGTGTAAGCATCAATTAATCATTGATCAAAATGTCTCTAAAGGTTTTTACACAAAACAAATGAGCTTATCTACAAAAAACATAAACTTAAGAAACATATTTAACATTAGTTGTCACCTTCCGATCATTTTGTCAAAATATATAACTTGTAGACTATTACTTACTACAATAAAATAGAAAGATAACAAAAAACATTGTATAAAGACATCAGCCTATGTCCCTCTCTGCCTATAAAATTAAAAAAAGGTTCAAAGTCTGAAAATGTATCAAACTTTACTCAAAATTCTATTTATATATCCAACTTTAAATGTTTCTATTGTTATGTATCGGATCAATTCTTCATCAAGTAAACAGTACAGTTTTTGCTGACGTGGCAGTCATATACGTTCCACGTCATCAAAATCCATGCCACATCACCAGTCATATACATAAGATAGCAATAGCCTAAAGTTTGATAACATAGCGAATACTTAGATGAAGTTAAATACATTTTCAGATACTTAAACCTAATTTTAACATCATCCAAAAACCTAATGATCTTACCGGTCAGTTTTCAACTCTTCCTTGAACTAATTTCAAGTTTTTTAAGTTAAATCAACTGATTAATCGTGATCAGTGGATACACTATATCATCATTATTAATTTACAACAGTAACTTGAAAATGTAACTAAAATAGTAAAACATAAACAGATCTGAATTTAAAATAATACTCGTAGTAAAATCAGCTGTATTAAAGAAACTTACTCATCGTCAAACATGAGACGTCTTTGAACAGCGTCCATACCGGAATCATCACCCATGGCGGCGGCGGTGGTGTAAACGCGGCGGCGGAGATTGACGGCTGAAGAGGTGGTGATTTTTGTAAGGGATTTGAGAGAGAAATGGAAAGGGAGTGTGATGGTTTTTATGGGGCAAAATTTTAACATTGTTTTGTAGTTGGAGGGGTCACAGAAATGTGAAACGTCAGTTGTGTGATTTTGACTATTGTTAATGTTCTATTTAGACCCCTATTTCTTACGTTAATGACAAATTTTGCCCTTCTCATGCTTATTTTCCTTGATTACATTGAAGTGTGAGATAATTACATGTGGAATTTTTTTGAAAAGGTAGTGTATTTAGTTGCAGTGAATTGTAATAAAATGTTTCTTTTTTGTAGTGATTACTTGCTTATTTCATCAAGGAATTTTTTAAACGCATCCTTTAGGGCTGTCGTTAACATGCATAAACGTATGGTACATGACGGTTAATTATTAATTTTAGAGTGACGGTTGTATATTTTTCTGCGTGTTAACGATAACCCTAAAGGCTACGTTTATAAAAATTCTTTCATCAAAGAGAAATGATATTTTTATAACAACTTTATTAAAATGGTTTTTACATAATGATTTTTGATATATATCGTGAATAAAGATAAAAATTTAATCGGTAGGTGTAACTGATTTATATATACGTCGTATAATTTTGTAAGTTTTTTTTGGTAAGTGGAAGCATTTTACTTCATCAAATACTACTATCGTACCCTAGTTTAGAAGGAAAGCAAATTGAATTGGCTACAATGATAGCGATTCTCGCTACGTGGTTACGTGGCATGTTTTTTGGAGTCGATTTTCAAAATCGGTTTAATAAATCTTTTCACAATTTCAAATTATTTTGGATCAACAAATTTCTCCTAAAACCATTAGCATACTTATAAGAAACCGTGGATAGAACAAGATATAGTTTGTTCTATAACTATGTGATTGTTTATGGCCTTTCTCGTTAAATATATTAATCATATGTGATTGTCAAAATACATTTTAGTTCATTATTTTCTAATTAAACCGTTAAAGAATACATCAATTTGTTATTTCTACTACACAAAACACACGAAGAGTGTTGAGATCTTCGACGTTGTTTCATTATCACTGATTCTTATTTTCGAGATGTAATCCTAATTGTTTTATGTAGAAGAATAAAAAGATACGGTTATTAGTCTTTATTTCATAATACAAATACAAAACATAAACTTCACAGTAAAAGAATACAGAGAAAGTGACATGAAATGCCCTAAATAATAACTTGGCGAAAACTAAGATCTAAAACAAAGAATAATATCCAAAACTTTGGTATATAATCAGGCTCAAAAAGAATTCCCAAAGATATTGGGCTGGATGTAGAAAATGAAAATAAAAGTTTTTTCAATTCTAGTTTGACAATCTAAGTTTGAAAAGGCTAGAAAAAGTCAACTTTCGAAGGAAAAAACTGTTTCTTTTGAATATTTAATATAGTTCATCCCGATCTTTTTTATAATAACAATAATAAAAAATAAAAACTTGGCGTTTTTTAAAATACGTAACTCAGTTGATTCCAGATAAAAAGACTTTACATATAAGATTGTGTTTTTTATTGTAGTTGTACACCATGTTTAACATAAAACCGAGTCAGTTTCAAGTATATGCTCATCATTGTCTTTCACATATTATCTTCAATTGAGTGTGAACTTGTAACCGTTACCAATTTTCAATATTTCCCGATATTAATCCACATATAATATTTTATGAAATCTAAGACTATTGTTAATGAATTTCGTATACAGTTGACCACAAAAGAAATTAAACAAAATCGGCTATCTTCATTCAAGATTTCAAGATTTCACGATATCACGATTATAGTTTGCTTTGTGCTCCGTATCACACACCGATTAATAATTTGTTTTGTAACACGCACATTAAATAAATCCTTTGTAGCACTTCACTTGAGACTATTTTTGTGATAGGAAGTAAATAAATGGGAAATATGATAACTTTTAAAAAAGTAGGGCATTAATAATGTCATATTAAGGAAAGATCCTTGTAAAGTTTTCATTGTCAAAAAGTCAAATACGGGGTGTTTGTTGTTTTCACATTAATTTTAATTATTCATAATCTTGTTTTCACATTAATTTAAGATGTACGTGACATGTTTAGATATTTCGTGACCGTTTATAACCCTTTTTCTTATCGTCTCAGACATGTTATTACTATCCTTGAAGCAATGAAAAAAATATTTTAAAGAACATATTTTGCTCAAATATATGACATAATGGATGGATTTGGACAATCGGACCTTGTAAACTTGACTGATCGAAAATTAGGTATCACAGTTGTAAATAAATTTTACTATTAAAATTTAAAATTAAATCACTAAAAACTTACACTAATCTTGGTGTTAAACAGAATTAACATTCAAATATTAATTAGGATTAAGTATACGGAAATGTAATTATTTATACTCTGACATTCATAGTATATAACAAAGTATTCGGAGTTACACTGTGTATAATAAACTTTCAATTTATTGATATTGTATGTATTTTGATGACGTGTCAACTTGTAATGACGACACGTGTCACCACATACAGCTCACACGTAAGTAAATGTACCAAAACTTACATACAATAGCGATAATAATAAGTTTATTACATACAATAGAAGCCCGAATAGTTTGATACACACTATGAATGTCAAACTATAAATAGTTACATTTTTGTGCACTTAAACCTATTAATCGTCATAGTATAGAAAAGGTCGGTATTAGTAATGTTCGTAGTGTTTGTAAAATATTAAAGTTAAAATATAAAAACTAGAATATATGTCATTATTTTATTATAATAAAAATAAAAACGAGTTTGTTGCAACCTAATGCAATATTTTGGAGCATTTTGTACTTTTATATCAACATTGAGACAAATAGTATTGTATTTGAGTAATATATAAAACAACTTTGCCCTTTAACGTTTTTCTATTAGATGGTCAAGATCCGTTACATCGTGTGATATTACATCACCCTTATAATTTATTAGTGTTTGGTGTTTGAGATTGCATTTTTAAAATTAATTATGCGCTAACAAAGCGGCGTTTTGAAAAATCATGTCCCAATATGCTTTTTCAAAACTACATTTTATCTCCAGTAAAACATATATTCTTTTTTTTGTCAAACATACTTTTTCTAATTATTTACATTTTACGAATGTAATAATATACAATCTCTTCAAAATACAATCTCAAACACCCTGCAGTGAGCTATAAATTCTATTATCAAATAAATGACTTTTCATAACCTAATTGTCGAATTGCATATTGTGTTATAGTTCTAACAATGTTGTGAAAAGTTTGACTTTGCAACTTGGAGACTAAAAGTCTATTAACATCGTTATACGAACTGTTACGTGGCCTCATTCTATGTTTCTTATCAAGTTATTAACTTATAATTATAATTATTAGTTGATTAGTTGATAGTTGACTATGTGTTTTTAAACGGCAAAGTAAATAAAAATGTATTCACACTACATTTTTTTGAGAAAAATCTTCTCTTAATTTATATATACGAGTAAATTCTATAAATGGTCTTTGTGATTTACATTGATTTACGAAATCAACTCTATACTTTATTTTTCACCTTTTTAGTTCAATAAGTTTATATTTTGCTCGGAATGATCCCTCCTTCACATAAAATTACTAAAATACCCTTTCTATTGTTATTTTCATATAGTAAGGATCTAAATGGTCAAAGGGTATTTTAGTCATTGTAGGTGGAGAAGGGATCATTTTCGAGCAAAACCTAAACTCATGGACTAAAAAAGTAAAAAATAAAATACAAGGATAATTTTCGTAAATCGGTGTAAACCACAGGGACCACCTTTTTCCTTCATACCCCTTCCTCCTTTTTTTTAAATCTTTTTAAAAACCTTCTCTTAACATCATTATTCTAAAATAAAACAGTCGGTTGTCATTTTTATTTTTTCCGGCATTTTCTATGCAAAGCCCAAAGTTTAGAAATTGAGATAATGGGAAATAAGCCTAAAAGGAGCCCAAGTCATGAAATAGGCTGGGCAAAAAGTGTGGTAATCCTAGACTAGTAATAAACTAATAATACATGAATATGTATAGGAGAGTAGTTGTGGTTGTATCTGAAAAGTGTAAATTAATATAAAATGACACAATTATAAAGTTCGATGGTAAACACTTCAATATTGCAAGTTATGATAGTAATAAAATAAATAAATAAATAAAAGATATGATATAAAAACGAAACGCTATATAGCTTGCATATCCAAACAAAGTTTTTTTTCTTTACATGAGTTTATTTTTTGAAAGCTAAAAGCTAGAAACTCCTGGAAGCTTCTAAATGCTCTATTACATAATGATAATTCTCCAAAGTCTTACCCCGAAAATTAGTTATTTCGAATATGCTTAATGCTTTGTTAAGTTATGTCGATGTCGATGTAACTAGCGATTAGAGATAACAAGTGATAACCAAAACAAGACACGATTGGCTGATAACAAATGAATCTTTAAATTTGTGGTCGACCAAATAACAACAATAACAAACCCTCTCCATGAATATAAAGATACTAACCAACAATTAAGATGATGATGCTCTTGGCTCAACTTTGTGTCGACAATGATTGATGGAACTACAAACTTCTTTAATGTGGTGAATATAATAGTGTTAAGTGTACGGGAGCAATGTATATTCGTGATGATAACTATGAATGTCGTTGAAAAAATTAACATGATAAGAATCGCGCGCATAGAATATGTGCTTGCACAATTCATAGAGCGGGTTAACGTGCCATGGTGAGTCACAGACAAGAATATTTAGGGCTAAGTTGAGGTAAGATAGATGAACCATGATTCCGAGAAAATGAAATCTGAACGTAAAAGAGTTATGCCCTTTTGATGTGTGTGGGCAAACAAAAGTTCTAAACTTTTATAAGAAATGGTTATCGTAACCCCAAGAAGGCAATATACTAAAACCCAATAATGGTGATTGGAAATACATCCTAATTCCTAAAGGAGGAAAGACTTGTACAACCTAGAATAATATGTATCAAAAGTGTAAGATTAGTATACAAAATACGTGCGAGTGATGTGTAGATTGATGAGTAGAACCTGCAAATGACAAGCTAAAAAATGTCAGGAAAGAGTCAAGAGAAGCAAAAATGTTTGGGCAGTAGCCCATCAAAAAGAGTGTCAAACCAACAAGAGAAAATAATAGGTAGTTGGATGAATTCGAACTCGAACTCGAACTCTAAGCTTATTTAGAGAGGAGACCTCACAAAAGGGAAGATAATTTGTCTGGATATTTGTAATGATGGGATCAATAGCCTAAAGTTTATACGAGTAATTTGTAAGGCAAATAATGTATGGTTTTTACTTTTACTTTCAAGTGAAAGATGAAGGAAACTTGTGTTTGTTTTTCATCAAAAGGTGAAGAACAGGGCCAATATATGTATCAGAGCCGGAGTTACTGTAAAACTTTATGTAATATGACTGTGGCCCAGTTAATTATGGTGGGGGTGGGGTGGGGGGTGGGGTAATTAAAGTGTAGTTCATAATTGTAAATTTAGGATATCATTATTTTTGATGCAATTGGAACTAAAATCTTGGATTTTCAATTATGTTACAGTAACCGCGTTTTGTAATCTCCTAGAAATTGTTTTTGCACATATTTGAATACTAGTAATTTTCAAAAATTGGGTTTTCGAAACCAATGAATTACTCCTTCAGTCCTATTTTTATTATCCACTTTACTATTTTTGTTTGCCCCAAAAAGATTGTCTACTTGCAAAAAATAAATATTAAAAATCATTAAACTTCCCAATTTACTCTCATTTATTACTCTCAATCATTTATTTCATAAAATTTCATTCAAACTTGTCTTGAATATAAGATCAAAATTAACATCCATCCAACCTATCTTAAATCCAACAAAATTCACAAAAGGACAATAAAGTGGGACGGAGAGAGTATTTGGTAAATGTTTTTCTTTTGGATGGTGATCTGGTACATGATTCAAACAATATATCCAAGCTAATGAATTATACTAAGTGGTCCCGTTAAACACCAAATAAAAGATTTAAATACTGTAAACATAATATGAAGAACACAAAGAAGATTTTATTAATTCGTATGTTTGATAATTAATGAATACAACACCAAATTTCTAATCTTGTTGATCAATCAAGACGGATACAACTTCTTTGTATCGGGTTTATAACCTTAAGGATATCTCCCGACTCTTTTATTCGTATACATGGGAGATGATCTCAAGTTATGAGATCGGGTTTTGTAACGTCTCGGATTTTTTTTATATATATACTCAATTAAATTTTACAAAAACACTTTATATATTAATATAAACAAACATTAACGTTGTCCGACACAACTTGTACATTATCTTCACAAAATATCATATGTTTATACAGAGCATGATTTACGAGTCCGCCTCCTTACTATCCAACCATAGTAAGTCCATTACTAGCAGCCTTCAGGTTGTTTACCCATATCCCCGCCTCTCATTCCTTTAGACATACCTATCAACACAACATACAACAAAACATAAGCTCATCGCTTAGTAAGTAAAGGGAATGCGATTTAATTCACAACAATATTACAAACCAGACATCTCATGTCTTAATCATTCAATCATACATTTACTACATTCAACATATACTCGATCGGCACAATTGATCACTCAGCAATTGGCCACTCAATTCATACAGCTAAACACAATTGATCACTCAGCAATTGGTCACTTGACTCACATATACATGTGCACAATTGATCACTCAGCAATTGGCCATTCGGCTTAATCTTATGGGCACAATTGATCACTCAGCAATTGGCCACTTAACTCAATCTCATAGGCACAATTGATCACTCAGCAATTGGCCACTCAGCTCAGATATACGATACTTAACCACACACGTGATCTAACTATCGTTATTTGGTGCAACATCGTAACACATTTAGTATTAATAAAATCAGACAATTGAATTCTTTCCTTTCCTACTACTTACCTCGAGGACGACGTTAAGATATTTATGACTTGCTACCCGAAATACCTGTCGAGACGTTCGTATTAATTAACTCTGATTATAATTAATATTATTTAAAATATCAATTAACCCTGCGACACTACCCCCTAGTGTCGCTACAACTCCTGGCGACACTAAATTAGTGATATACTAGCTCCAGTCACCGAGGTAGTAACAGGAACCAATTTGCCACTAGCTATTTCTACTTCAATAGGAGTGGTAATCACAGTAGGGGTCACGTTCAGTTTATCACAGAAACACACATATATAAAGGAACAGTTTGCTCCAGAATCAAAAAGAACACGTGCTGACACAGAATTAATAAGAAAAGTACTAGTGATAACGTCATCTACTCTGACAGCTTCATCAACTGTCATTTGAAAAGCTCTGCTTGCTGCTGGTGGCGGATTTTTCCGCTTTTGACCAAAAGATGACGACCTACCGACCATACCAGAACCCCGTCTCCCCGCCTCAGGACACTGACCAGCTCTATGCCCTTCTTTCTTGCAATTCCAGCAAACATTGCTAGGATGTCTACAATCATTAACATCATGCCCAAATTCACCACATTTGATACACCGGGCTGTTTGAGCAGTACATGGTCCGGTATGCTTAGCTTTACACTTACTACACCAAGTGGATCGATCAATTATATTTCCACGATTGTTTTGTTTCTTGTTCTGTTGGTTACTCTGCCATTTCTGTTTACCTTTACCAAATGTATCACCTTTAAATCTGTGAAATGACTTTTCTTTATTCTGTTCATCTCGAGCTCTCAAATCACTATCTACTGAACGAGCAAGAGTGAAGGCCTGAGAAAGAGAACCTGCTAATCTCACGGTAGTACGATAATCAGGTGGTAAGGTTCCAACAAAGTGCTCCACCTTTGTTCTGTCATCCGGTACCCATTGCTGAACAAATCTCAATTTCTCGGAGAACTGAGTGATAAGCTCATCAATCGTCATCCGCTCAGTCATATGTAATTCCATAAATTCCCGCCTAATGCGAGCCATCTCAAATTCAGAACAATATTGTCGACAAACTTCATTATAAAAATCTGGCCATCTGATCAATTCTTTTTGCTGCTGAGTCAAAGTAGCTGTAATAGAATCCCACCATGACATGGCCTGACCTTTCAAAAGCTGAACTGCATATGGAACTTTAACTTCTTCCTCACATCTGCAAACTTCAAATTTCCTTTCCACATCGCGTAACCAATCTAATGTGACTGAAGGATTTAAACTTCCACGATACTCGGAAGGTTTACTAGACATAAACGTTTTAAATGAACAAACTTTCTGTTGCTGTGGCTGATAATAGAATGGCAATGAGGTTGACATTTGCGAGGTTGACACCAGGGGAGGAGGAACAGTTCTGATGGTAGGCTGTTGCAATGGCACATGTTGTTGAGAAGATCCAGCCTGTTGATCTTTCAAAACTCGTTGTCTATAACCTCTGAGTTCCTGCAACTCATCTTCTAACTGGAGGATATACTCATCTCTGTCTATTTCTTCACCAGCTGAAAATGTAGTACCGGTATGCCTAATTCTATCATCATGACTACCAGGAGGAGGAACATCAGTCCTAGAGGCATTGTTTGGGGTAATGGTTGGGTGCTCGTTATCTGCCATATCTGTACTCAAAACAACATCTCATAATTCGTTAATCGTTAGTACCTAACATACTACCCGATTTACATATCATACTAAATCCCACCAAAGAATGTTTGACTAAGCACAAAATTAGATTTGGGATTGAACACTTTACTAATGTCCAATTCACCCAAACCTGGCTCTGATGCCAAAACCTGTAACGCCCCTCTCTTTCTATATTATAAAATACTCTTTTATTCGGAAGCGTAGGTCAAAATATATTATATTAACGATATTTACAAAAGTACATACATATAATGTTTAAAACATTGTACTGAACAGGGGTTACAAAATTCAACTTTCAATATTTATCAAAATATATCAGAGTTGCCAGCCGGTCAAACATTCTGTGAACAAAATCCTGCCTACCCGCCCATTCAAACATGACCTGCAGGGATTAAGATGGGGAATTAGCACGAAGCTAAGTGAATGAATATGAAACTAACAGTTCAACTTAGCTTAACCATTTGTTTACATCAAATAACCGTAAACACATATTATCAATATCAAAGAGGATCAGTGGTTTTTGAGGAACCCTACTGTCGCGGTGGCCCTCAAGAAACGCTTATCACAATCTGTAGTGGCCACTACAGAATATACCGATAACTTGATATTACCACTACACAATATGGGTTTAGTACAACACATGTACGACACCCCATATCTGTAATCTTGTAAATCATCAAGTCCAACAATATGTTGACCTCTTTACTAGCAATCAATGCCCAGAGGCCACATTGCACGTAGATTCATAATCAGCATATCAGCATATCAGCATATCAGCATATCAGACTAAACAGTCTATCAATTATATCTACGTTTACTTGTTGCAACCAAATCGTTACAACTGAATCAAACATGTGAGTTCCAGATCCACTCACCTGTTGGTCTCAGTCCCACAACTCAGAATTCTAATATCACTGAGTCTTCTGCTGATCTGAGAATACAACAAATAATGAATTAGATAACTTCCATAACAGACTCATTCTTATCACAAAGTCATAAACAGTATTAACTACCACATTTGAACATTCAGTGGAAACTAACTTCCAACAGTGGTAACTGCTTCATTTATGAAAGTCTAAGTATAAATTCAACTAACAGTGTTAATTACATAAACAGTGGAAACTACTTACAATTCTTAACTAACAGTGTTAATTACATAAACAGTGGAAACTACTTCCAACAGTGGTAACTGCTTCACAATCAAGTTCTGCTAACTGAGTTCATCTTCAAGCTGCGAAGTTCGCTGCCGAACCCAGAAATTCGAACTGAATTCTTTCAAAACTCACGAATTTGACTTCCTATCATTCAAATAAGCTTTCTAACAACTTATATGCATCAAAGAACATCATATAACATCTTTTAAGTTTAAAATTCATATCAATTCGAGAATTTACTAATTTCATCAAAATACAATTATAAACATCAAATACTTACAGGAACAGAGTGATGATGAGGATGTTACCGGAATTCGTTTTTTGTAACAAGAGGGTGATTATTCTATTGTTTTAAGATTTCATAGAAGGTTTCTTTCAATTTTTGGAATTTCAAGTCGGTTCGCAGGAATGTTTAAGAAGTGTGTATATTTGTATAGAAGAATTGAGAAAGTATGTATATATATATTAATCTAACCCAATACCATTACAATTTTAGTTCCCTTCTTAATCTATTATCGGGAACCTAAAACCATTTTGTGAAAACCAATTATTCTACTTTACCATTAACTAATTCGGTTTAAAACAATGAATTATTTATTAGTCACAATAATTCATTTATTCGTTTTACTAATATTATCAAGCATAATAATAGTAAAATATTCCTAACACATTAAATAATACTTTAAAGGTAGGAAATTACCTAATACTACTAGGCCCTTAGGGTGGATGTTACAGTTCTGCTCGAAGATCACCACTCTGTAGCAATTGTTGTTGAGCTTCTTTCACTTGCTCAATTAAATCGGTAACCACAATCATTCGAAAAGATTTTACTTTTAACACAATATCAATAGAATTTATACTGAGAGCATCTGGCACCACATTCGCCTTTCCAGGATGGTATAAGATTTCACAGTCATAATCTTTCACTAAATCAAGCCAACGCCTCTGTCTCATATTAAGATCTCGTTGTTCAAAAAAATACTTTAAACTCTTATGATCTGTATAAATCTTACATTTTACTTCATAGAGATAATGACTCCAAATTTTCAACGCAAACACCACCGCTGCCAATTCTAGATCGTGAGTGGGATATCCTTTCTCGTGTGTTTTTAGCTGTCTCGAGGCATACACTATTATCTTACCTCGTTGCATGAGCACACAGCCCAAACCCACGCGAGACGCGTCACAATATACTACCATATCATCAATCCCTTCAGGAAGTACTAGTATAGGTGCATGACTCAGTTTCTATTTCAAAATATTAAAGGCTCGATCATGTTCCTCATTCCATTCAAATTTGGCATTTTTACACGTAAGCCTTGTAAGTGGAGTCGCAATCTTTGAAATTTTTTGAATGAATCTCCGATAATATCCTGCTAATCCGAGAAAACTTCGAATTTCTGTTGGATTTTTAGGAGGATTCCACATCATTACTGCTTCCTCTTTGGCTGGATCCACTTTAATTCCTTCTTGATTTATCACATGCCCCAAAAATTGAACTTCTCGAAGCCAAAATTCACATTTTGAAAATTTAGCTTATAATTTCTCCTTCCGCAATATTTGCAACATTTGTCTCAAATGTACCTCATGTTCTCCTTCAGTTTTCGAATATATCAAAATATCATCAATAAACACAATCACAAATTTATCCAGGAAGGATCGGCACACCCTATTCATTAAATCCATAAATGCAGTCGGAGCATTCGTCAATCCAAATGGCATTACCACAAACTCATAATGCTAATAACGCGTTCTAAAAGCAGTTTTAGGAACATCACCTTCTTTCACCTTTAACTAATGATATCCCAATCGCAAATCAATTTTTGAAAAATATGTAGCACCTTGGAGCTGATCGAATAAATCATCAATTCTCGGCAATGGGTAACGGTTCTTAACAGTTACCTTATTCAGCTCCCTATAGTCAATACACATTCACATGCTCGCATCCTTCTTTTTAACAAACAACACTGGTGCTCCCCACGGGGAATTACTTGGGCGAATGAACCCTTTTTCTAACAATTCCTGTATCTGTTTCATCATTTCCTGCATCTCTGACGGTGCAAGTCTATAAGGGGTCTTAGCAACAAGAGTAGCCCCCGGCACTAACTTAATTCGAAACTATACTTGCCTCTCAGGCGGAACACCTGGTAATTCCTCAGGAAACACATCAGAAAATTCCTTTACAACGGGAATATTCTCAATACTAAGTTCATTCTTCCGCGTGTCAATAACATGGGCTAAAAATGCTTGACATCCATGAGACAAATGCCTTCTGGCACGGGCATAAGTACAAATCGACAAAGAAGATCTAGGCTTTTCTCCATATATATCTATCACTCCCCCACTTGGAGAAACAATTCGAATAATTTTCCTATCACAACGAATAATGACATCATGTTTACTTAACCAATCCATACCCACTACTGCATCAAACTCACCCATCCTCATGGGTATAAGATTAATCATAAATATTTCATTATTTTTTTCTAACCGACATTCTCTATAAACATTAGTCACACAAATGACACGATCATCCGCAACCTCAACATCTAAAGGTGTATCTAACTTATTTACCATCATTTGAAAGTTTTTACTAAAATTTTCAGACACAAAAGATCTAGAAGCTCCAGAATCAAATAACATATAAGCGGGTAATGAGTTAATAAGAAAGGTACCCGTAAGAACATCAGGGGCTTTCTTGGCTTCCTCCGCGGTCAATTGAAAAGATCGACTTTTTACTCTTGACTGATCAGAAACTTTCTTCTCATCCCTTCGCTTCACTCCACTAGAACCTGTCAAACTCTTTAATCTCGGACATTCACTCTTTATATGCTTAGGTTCGTAACAATTGAAACATACTCGTACCGTCTTTGTACAATCACGGCTGATATGGCCCTCTTGTCCACATTGATAACACGTTCTCTTTTCACCCGCGCAGTTCCCGAAATGTTTCTTGTGACATTTCTTGCACATAAGCGCTTCTCGTTGATCCTCTCTCTTAAAACTCCCGCTAGTCTTGAATCTTTTAAAAGATCCTCCAGCTGACTCGATCTTTCTCTTGGAGGAACCATCATCCTCACGATTTATCTCAATCTCTCTTCTTCTCGCCTCATTCACGAATTCTACAAATTTATTCCAACGACTCGGATCCACAAACTGTCGAATCTCTTTCTTTAATACCTCGTGAAAATGATACATCAATCTCTTTGGATCTTCAATATATTCAAGGCAAAATCGAGCTCTGTTAAGGAATATCCCTGTCAATTCATTCACGGTCTTTGTAGTTTGTTTCATAAATAAAAATTCTCGACGAAGCTTGGTCAATTCAGCTTCAGGAGCATAAGCTATCACAAACATATCTTTAAACTCTTTCCAGGACACATCATTAGCACATTCCTCTCCCATGGTCTGGCGTTGCACATCCCACCATTCTTTTGCTCTTGCTTTCAACAAACTAACACCATACACTACTTTCAATTTATCAGGACACTCAGAAATGGCAAACGCTGCCTCCATTTCAGAGATTCATCGGTAACATTTGATCGGATCTGTCTCTCCTTCAAACTCTGGAGGTTTACATGCCACAAAGTCTTTATAACTCACTTTCTTCTTTTCTTCTTTCATTTAGTCACTCTTTCCAGATCCCTCTGTATCTCTCTTTTGTAATTCCTCTGCTAGAACATCTCTGACAGTTTCGGTAATTCTCTCCAATAAGTACGGAAGAGACTTCTCTTTTGCCAACGCAATCTCTTCTGTTATAAACTCTTTCATCTCGTCCGTAGTCATAGACGATAGATTCATCACATGCTCTTGTCCAGAGCTCTCAGTATTATGCTCATTGAAATTTCTCCCTTCCATCTATACTCGAAAGGGTTTATCACCAAACCAATTAGAATAGGCTAAAATTCTCATTATAATATAGTCTATTTCTCATTATTCTTTTTAGACTTGAATTCAATCTCTTTAACATCACACAATAGTTTTGGCTCCGTATGAGTTCAGGTTATAATGGTTACGTTGGCCAGACGTAATCGTTATTACATAATACTCCTACTTTACCAAGACCATTACTCAATTACAATTTCATCACTTATAAAATTTACTCAAGTATCAGCTCATGACACTTAACACTCCTTAATCACGCTCATTAGACTCATCTCTTGGTCTAAGTTCAAGTACCCCTAATGATGGATACCCGAATCTCTTAAACCAATGCTCTGATACTAACTTGTAACGTCCCCGAGAAAATGAAATCTGAACGTAAAAGAGTTATGCCCTTTTGATGTGTGTGGGCAAACAAAAGTTCTAAACTTTTATAAGAAATGGTTATCGTAACCCCAAGAAGGCAATATACTAAAACCCAATAATGGTGATTGGAAATACATCCTAATTCCTAAAGGAGGAAAGACTTGTACAACCTAGAATAATATGTATCAAAAGTGTAAGATTAGTATACAAAATACGTGCGAGTGATGTGTAGATTGATGAGTAGAACCTGCAAATGACAAGCTAAAAAATGTCAGGAAAGAGTCAAGAGAAGCAAAAATGTTTGGGCAGTAGCCCATCAAAAAGAGTGTCAAACCAACAAGAGAAAATAATAGGTAGTTGGATGAATTCGAACTCGAACTCGAACTCTAAGCTTATTTAGAGAGGAGACCTCACAAAAGGGAAGATAATTTGTCTGGATATTTGTAATGATGGGATCAATAGCCTAAAGTTTATACGAGTAATTTGTAAGGCAAATAATGTATGGTTTTTACTTTTACTTTCAAGTGAAAGATGAAGGAAACTTGTGTTTGTTTTTCATCAAAAGGTGAAGAACAGGGCCAATATATGTATCAGAGCCGGAGTTACTGTAAAACTTTATGTAATATGACTGTGGCCCAGTTAATTATGGTGGGGGTGGGGTGGGGGGTGGGGTAATTAAAGTGTAGTTCATAATTGTAAATTTAGGATATCATTATTTTTGATGCAATTGGAACTAAAATCTTGGATTTTCAATTATGTTACAGTAACCGCGTTTTGTAATCTCCTAGAAATTGTTTTTGCACATATTTGAATACTAGTAATTTTCAAAAATTGGGTTTTCGAAACCAATGAATTACTCCTTCAGTCCTATTTTTATTATCCACTTTACTATTTTTGTTTGCCCCAAAAAGATTGTCTACTTGCAAAAAATAAATATTAAAAATCATTAAACTTCCCAATTTACTCTCATTTATTACTCTCAATCATTTATTTCATAAAATTTCATTCAAACTTGTCTTGAATATAAGATCAAAATTAACATCCATCCAACCTATCTTAAATCCAACAAAATTCACAAAAGGACAATAAAGTGGGACGGAGAGAGTATTTGGTAAATGTTTTTCTTTTGGATGGTGATCTGGTACATGATTCAAACAATATATCCAAGCTAATGAATTATACTAAGTGGTCCCGTTAAACACCAAATAAAAGATTTAAATACTGTAAACATAATATGAAGAACACAAAGAAGATTTTATTAATTCGTATGTTTGATAATTAATGAATACAACACCAAATTTCTAATCTTGTTGATCAATCAAGACGGATACAACTTCTTTGTATCGGGTTTATAACCTTAAGGATATCTCCCGACTCTTTTATTCGTATACATGGGAGATGATCTCAAGTTATGAGATCGGGTTTTGTAACGTCTCGGATTTTTTTTATATATATACTCAATTAAATTTTACAAAAACACTTTATATATTAATATAAACAAACATTAACGTTGTCCGACACAACTTGTACATTATCTTCACAAAATATCATATGTTTATACAGAGCATGATTTACGAGTCCGCCTCCTTACTATCCAACCATAGTAAGTCCATTACTAGCAGCCTTCAGGTTGTTTACCCATATCCCCGCCTCTCATTCCTTTAGACATACCTATCAACACAACATACAACAAAACATAAGCTCGTCGCTTAGTAAGTAAAGGGAATGCGATTTAATTCACAACAATATTACAAACCAGACATCTCATGTCTTAATCATTCAATCATACATTTACTACATTCAACATATACTCGATCGGCACAATTGATCACTCAGCAATTGGCCACTCAATTCATACAGCTAAACACAATTGATCACTCAGCAATTGGTCACTTGACTCACATATACATGTGCACAATTGATCACTCAGCTATTGGCCATTCGGCTTAATCTTATGGGCACAATTGATCACTCAGCAATTGGCCACTTAACTCAATCTCATAGGCACAATTGATCACTCAGCAATTGGCCACTCAGCTCAGATATACGATACTTAACTACACACGTGATCTAATTATCGTTATTTGGTGCAACATCGTAACACATTTAGTATTAATAAAATTAGACAATTGAATTCTTTCCTTTCCTACTACTTACCTCGAGGACGACGTTCAGATATTTATGACTTGCTACCCGAAATACCTGTCGAGACGTTCGTATTAATTAACTCTGATTATAATTAATATTATTTAAAATATCAATTAACCCTGCGACACTACCCCCTAGTGTCGCTACACCTCCTGGCGACACTAAATTAGTGTCGCACAACACACTATTGCGACATAACCTGCGACACTAGCTCTTAGTGTCGCTATGGCAACAGTTGTAACTAACAGTAGAAACTAGCGACACAAGCAGTGACACTAACTCTTTGTGTCGCTAAAGCAACAGTACTAACTAGCAGTGGAAACTAGCGACACAAATCCTTGTGTCGCTAAAGCACGAGTTTTTAATTTGCGACACCATCACTGCGACACAAGCTGCGACACAAGCCTTGTGTCGCAATGACGAACAGGGCAGCAGGAAACCTTCTGAGATTAACAAGTTTTTGGGAACTTTTAAACCTCTAATTTCCCCAAACCTCTGTTTATGATTTTAACATGTATTTTACTCAAAACTCGACTAATTTTTACTTCTCAAAAACACAACCCTTTTTACTCATACACTTTACAACTTCAACACCCACCAATTCAATTGTTTAATACTCTCAAAGTTACAAGTAAGCTTAGATTCTTACCTGGAAATGATTTCAAAATACAAAGGAACACTTTCAAGAGTTAAATCTCAACTTTTCTTGCTTTCTCTCTCTAGAATCTCAAAAACACACACACACAATTGGTTCTGGAAGTGTATTCTTTTTTCTGGAAAGTTTTGGAATATGTTTTACTTTAATTTCCTACTAAATTACACAATTTACCCTTAAAAACCGACTTTCTGCCCGACACTGCGACACAAGCCTTGTGTCGCACTGGGCTCTGTGTCGCTACCTGCGACACTAGCCCTTGTGTCGCATAACAGTACACAACTTTTAAATTTAACAAATTTCGGGGTGTTACAGGTTTTACCCTAGGTAAACAATCTAGGTAATACACCTCTAAATGTCAAGGTATCTCTTTACTTATAGAGTCCGAAGACTTACAATAGAAAACATAATAATATTAGGAAACTAGTTCCTTCTATTCTTCTATGTCGATTTTCAATTGATTTAACTTTATCTCCAAGTCTTCTAGAAGTCGCCTTTAATTCATCCGATGAGGCTTGAAACTACAACATCTAAATCGAAGGGTTTCTCGCGTACCGCTAAACTATAGGTCATTTCAATTTATCCTATTGTATATATCTAATAACTTAGTTACCAGGTTACTAATTATTTTGTCGACATGATAACCTTATAAGTTGTCTTGTCATCAAAGTCGCTGTCGTTTCCCACTTTAAAAGGTATAAAATGTCAGATATATAATGTATAACATATATATATATATATATATATATAAAATGTCATATATATAATGTATAATATATTATAAATAGTTAAAAATTTCATTTTATATTCACTTACTTTTTTTAAAGACCAATTTAGAAAGATTCATCAACATTTGAAAAAGAACATATACTATTCTTAAAGTACATGTGAGCATATATATCACGTGAAACCACAAGCTTTCTAGCATGACCGAAGAGATAAATTCGAGGGCTACGGGGTGAAAGTGGTCAAGACCACCAGCCAATGAACGCCCCTATAATTATATTCGACCCAACAAAGTCACATCAAAATCTACATCAAGAATGTCCGGTGGCCTCGCTTTTTGAATCCATGTTCCTTCCATAAAAATCAATGAGATGCAGCAACAAACTTGATTGTGATATAGCAATAAATTTGATAATCCCGCCCAATTTGTTGTGATTAAAAAAAAGAATTGAATTCCATTATATGAACCAAACATAATACATATTCTATTATTTTAATTGTTGGTGCATAAATGTGTGTCAGTCAGTCAGTTGGTCAACGTTTGTTCTGCTAAAGTTAATTAGTCTGAGTATGTGAAGTATTAAGTTTGTATTTTCGAGTCTGTAAACGAAATGTAATTATAGAAAATACACAATATACTGGTCGTGCGACACAGAGCCTGTGTCGCTATAGCGACACAAAGGTTGTGTCGCAATGGGTTGGGCCTGCGACATTGGGCTTGTATCGCAGGGTCCAATATGGTTAGTATATATATATTTCGTTAGGGTTTCGTGGGTAAGGGTTGTTGGTCGTGTTGGAGCTGGTCAGACGAGTCAGAGAGAGAGGCAGAGAGCGAAAGTGATTGTAAACGTTTATACTTTAATTGTTAATACAAAGAAAACGTTATAGATAATTGTATGATTCGATTAAACGTTCAAATCTCGTTTGTTTGTATTTCGCGCTTACATTCGAGGTCAACGATCTGATTTAGGTTCGGTAACAGGGGTTCCTACAAGTGGTATCAGAGCCATAATCTTCGAATTGTGTGGTATTAGGTCGTTTTTGTACGTTTTCGGTATGAGTTGTGAAGGTATTTGGTGATTGATCGTGATTTCCAGGTCTATTAGACTGCATATTGTGTTTCTGGAAGTGTATTTTTGGGTTTTTCGTCGATTACCTTTCGAAATTCGTTAGGGTTTCGAAAATTTACGATTTTTAGGGTTTTTGGAGCTGCTGGCCGCGACATTGCAACACTAGGTGCGACACTAACTTTTGTGTCGCTACTAGGGTTACTTTTAATTTGATCTGTGACACAGCCTGCGACACTAGTCTTGTGTCGCCAGAAAAAAAAAATCTTTTGACGGAAAATTTTTCGCATTACCAACATTTGTTTTTAAGCTTAAAAGTTCTTAATTTTGGTTTTGAAAAAGTTTCGTTTTACTCGGGCAGTTTTCGATATTTTCGAATCAAAATTTGGAAGGTAAAGTCGAAAAAGGCTAAATTTGACAACTCACCGTTCAACATCAGGGTAGTTGTAATTTACAAAATTTGCAGGCATCACAATGTCTCTCCGAAGCTTTACTCAACTATTAAAACATAATAATGAGATCGGTAGTACTAATAAAACTCTCATGTCTCATATCACGAGTAAACCCGAGGTACCTATTGAAGAGCCATTATCTTGTGTTTCATGTATCAAATTAACTGACAAAGTTAACAGGTACAGTGAGGAAAATGAATGCCTTAAGTCTGAGTTAGAAAAACTTCACAAGGCAAATAAAATTTAAAAAGATAATGAGATGGCTTTTGAAAAAAATTAAATGCTACTTTCGACGAAAGAAAAGCACTTAAGGCCAAATTTTTTAGTCAGCAAGACGCAATAGATAGTTATCCGAATATGAAACTGATTATGAAAAAGGAACTTGCTGACTCACAGGCCGAAGTAATTGAATTAAAAAGAAAGTTGTCAAATTTTTCAACATCCTCACTGGTCTTTGACGAGATCCTCCAATCGCAAAGGACAGATACGAAGAGTAAGGCTGGTCTTGGTTATCACTACGTACCACCTCCTTCTGACTATCTGTCAATGCCTTCAAAGGATGCAGCCAAAGACTTTGTACCTACCTTTTCAAAGGTAGATACAACATATGTTGCTGAGTCAGTTTTTGAGACAACACCTGCTGTTACAAAGCCTGAGTTTGTTAAGGCTAAATTTGTATCTCCTGTGTGTGTTAAGAACATTGTTGAAATGGAGGTCTTAATTGAAGAGTCTGAGGTCAAAGTTGAAAAGGTTAATGTTAAACCCGAAAATCATATAATTACAAATGAATCTGAAAAAGTTTTTAATAATAAGGGTAAAAACAAGGTTGACAATGAATCCAAAAAGATGAAAACTCAAAAGAAGGATTCCAATGAAAAGTCTAAGAATGACCAACCTTCAACATCTACTGGTTCAACTTTAGAGGCCTCTACATCAACATGTACGCATAAGTGTTCATGTTTTGTAAATGCCTCAACCTCTAAGCCTTCCTCAGTAAATCCTCAATCGAAAAAATTTGAAGGGAGTCACTGGAAAAGGCCGTATGTGGAAAGGCGGTCGTGTTTTCGGTGTGGTCAACAGGGCCACATCATTAGAGATTGTCGGTTATTATCCCTAGATAGGTTTGGCAGAGGGATGCAAAGAACTTCATTATTTAGAAATTCTTTTCAAAAATCCTTTTCAAGGCGTGGTTCATTTTCGCCGGTATCTAGTTGTGCATCCAACTCTCCAAAACCTATGGCTAGAGTAAACAAAGGTGTGCCCAGTAGACCTCAAGTCCAAAAGCACAACATTGTTGAAAACAAATCATCCGAACCTAACCAGGTTTGGAAACCCAAATCCACAAACGACACATCAATGAAATCAACTGAATTTTTAAAATATCATAAACTCATTGATGTGATGGTTATGGATGAAAGTGGACAACCCAAGTCTATCAAGGCTTGGGTGTCTCATAAGTACTAACGTTTGTTTGTGGTGACGCAGTCAGGTTTTTGATAGCTAATCTTTTAATGACTGCAGGGATGTGACGAAGAAGGTTGATTTCTAGGTGGTCATGTGTGGTGATGATGTTTGGGTGCATGGATGATTTTATGAAGTGATTAGATGTGGTTAAAAATGCCAAAAGAATTTGAATTTGACTTGATATGTGACTTGAAATTTTTCTTTACTGATTTTTATTTGTTTGTGCTTGAGTAAAGAATTTGCTGTTCGGGGGGAGTAATTTTAAAATTCTGATTTAAAAAGTCAGCAAAATTTGAACAGGCAAATTCTTGAAAAAGGCAACTGCCACTCTTTATACTTGTTAGTATTAAAGAAACGCAATAGGTGCAACATTGTTAAAAATAGATGTTGAATTGTGTCTGTAAACAATTGGGGAAATGATAGTACATCAGGAGACATGCATAAAATGGAATTTTAAGGTTTATGTTTGATGTGTCAGTAGATTTATCTAGCATACTTGAAATACCTTTTATAAATATTAGATTCATCAAATGATGTATTGGTAGGCATTTGTTCTAAAGTTACTAAGAAGCATAACTTTCAAATATGCATATTATTTTATATAAAGACATATTAATATGTATGACATTAAGTTGAAATAAGGGAAAAAATGTCTGAAATATTTTGACGCTTCGTCTTAATATTTGGATGATAAACATGTTATGATCTAGAATATAGGGTCTTTGTATGGTGTTATCTGGAGCAATATATTAGTTGTCTCCTCTGTTGTATGTCAATACAGACCTGGTTTCATCTAATATATTCTTGAAAAGAACTTAGGTGCGTAGTCTATGTTAAGCTATAGACAACTATTACGTACCCGTTGCATTCCTACAATTCTAAAATATATTGTACTACTGTATAAACCAAAGTTATACAAAGATTGCCTTGTACTGGTTTGTGTTAAACTATGGTACTCTGTTGTACGAAAGTACAGACCTGTACCCTCTAGTTTAATCGTTCAGACTGGTATTTGTTCAACCCGAACTATTGTTTATGTGACTCTGTTGTACGAAAGTACAGACCTGTCACCGCTAACTTGTTTATAAAGATACGTTCATTCCTTCACCTTCTATATAGAAAATAGTAACATGTTTTGATTTCAAATGTATATTTTAATGTGGGTTATATAATATAATATGCATGCTAATAATAACACAAGTGGTTCATCTCATTATGAGTTGAAATCATATACTTAAGTACAAATGTTTAGATGGATAAAATATCAATAATCGTCTTGAACTAATCTTTATAACAGGTAATTTAAATATGCTAAGTAAATTTAAAGTGGACAAAATACTGATAATCGAAATAACACTTACTATTTACTAATAATTGCATGTTATCCCGATATGATCCCTAACCAGACCAAAACAACTCTGTCCCCAAAAAGATTGTTTATTTATTTATTGTTTTGAGTATTTTAATTCTGTATTATAAAGAAAATTACAAAAATATTTTATTTCTGAGTTATTTTATTCAAGTTACATATCATGCTCATATTTAAACGATAAGAATTGATGAGAGTTCTCCAAAGACTTTGAAGATAAATATTATTGGAGAAGCTATTGATGAAAGAGATGATGGTCACTGAAGTTGAAGATCTAATTAGTTCTCAGTCATATGAAACTGAAAATCAAGATTTTTAAAGACCAAACTATCTCAATGGGGGAGTTTATTGGTGAAGACTAATTGAAGATTACCAAGCTTGTAAAATCCCGAAATTCGTTAAATTTAAAAGCTGAGTACTGTTATGGGACACAAGGGATAGTGTCGCAGGTAGCGACACAAGGCCCAGTGTGACACAAGGCTTGTGTCGCTGTGTCGGGCTGAGAGGCGGTTGTGAGGGGTTAATTGTGTAATTTGGTGTGAAATTAATGGAAAATTATATTCCAAAACATTCCAGAAAACAGTAAAACATCTCAATTCGTTCCTGTATGTGTGTGTGAGATTTTAGTGAGAGAAAAGAAAAGGAAACAAGAAGATATCAAGAATTGAGTTTGGAAAGTAATTATTGAAGGTGTTTCCTTGCAAATTCAGGTAAGGAACCTAAACCCCTGTTGAAATTGGGATTTAATTCAAGTAATAAAAGATGAAAGATTGAGTTTAATTGAGTTTAAAAATGAGTAAATTGGGGGTAAAATGTTTATGTGGGTTAAAATGAGTTTGAAAGTGTTTTGAACTGGTTTGGTGTTTATGATGATCAACTATTGAAACTGGTTCGGAATTAGGGTGTTGAAATCACCCAGAAAATATGTATTTGCAGAAGAGTTCTGCTGTTCTGTTCGTCATTGCGACACAAGGCTTGTGTCGCAGCTTGTGTCGCAGTGGTAGTGTCACAAATTAATACTGTTGCTTTAGCGACACAAAGAGTTAATGTCGCGGCTTGTGTCGCTAAGTTTCTACTGGTAGTTACAACTGTTGCTATAGCGACACTAAGAGATTGTGTCGCAGCTTGTGTCGCTTGTTTCCACTGTTAGTTGTAATTGTTGTTTTAGCGACACTAAGAGGTTGTGTCGCAGGTTGTGTCGCAATAGTGTGATGTGCGACACTAAGTTAGTGTCGCCAGGAAGTGTAGCGACACAAGGGGGTAGTGTCGCAGAGGTTTATAAAAAGTTGATTAATATGAACGTCTCGACAAGTATTTGGGATAGCGAGTTGTGAATATCCGAACGTCGCCTTCGAGGTAAGTAGTAGGAATATAAATAATTTAATTGGTTGATTATGTGAATACCGATTGTATTACAAATATGAGTTAAGAGGCCTATTGCTGAGTGAACAATTGTGCCTATGAGATTGAGTTAAGAGGCCTATTGCCGAGTGAACAATTGTGCCTAGCTGTATGAGTTGAACGGCCAATTGCTGAGTGATCAATTGTGCCTAGCTGTATGAGTTGAGCGGTCAATTGCTGAGTGATCAATTGTACCCATAAGGGCCAATTGTTGAGTGATCAATTGTGCTAATTATTTACATGTGATTGTACCTTTCCTGTGTTTACTAAGCGAAATGCTTACGTGTTGATTGTTGTGTGTGATAGGTATATCAAGAGGTATGAAGGGTGGGGATCCGGGAAAGCGACCCGAGGGCTGCTAGTGATGGACTTACTATGGCAATATAGTAAGAGGAGAGACTCGGAGAATCATGCTATATAATAACGTGTAACATTTTGTAAAGAAAAAAATGTATGTTTTGTGATAACAATGTGAATATTACTTTATATTAATATATAAAGTGTTTTGAGAATTTAAATGAGTATATAAAAAAAAAATCTGGGACGTTTCAAAGCTGCTGACATGGGAGAGTTTGTTGGTGCATAAATGTGTGTCAGTCAGTTGGTCAACGTTTGTTCTGTTAAAGTTAATTAGTCTGAGTGTGTGAAGTATTAAGTTTGTATTTTCGAGTCTGTAAACGAATGTAATTATAGAAAATACACAATATACTGGTCGTGCGACACAGAGCCTGTGTCGCTATAGCGACACAAAGGTTGTGTCGCAATGGGTTGGGCCTGCGACATTGGGCTTGTGTCGCAGGGTCCAATATGGTTAGTATATATATATATATTTCGTTAGGGTTTCGTGGGTAAGGGTTGTTGGTCGTGTTGAAGCTGGTCAGACGAGTCAGAGAGAGAGGCAGAGAGTGAAAGTGATTGTAAACGTTTATACTTCAATTGTTAATACAAAGAAAACGTTATAAATAATTTTGTGATTCGATTAAACGTTCAATACTCGTTTGTTTGTATTCCGCGCTTACATTCAAGGTCAACGATCTTATTTAGGTCCGGTAACAGGGTTTCTACATTAATGGATGCTTTTTTTTTTTCATCAAAACCACATTATTCAATGGATCGAAATCTTTCACATTTAAAAATACTGGGACCCACATTTTAATGTAAAGTTAAATTTATTTTCTAATTCAATAATCAAGTATGAGTAAATAATACTCTTATGTTCAAGTTAAGGGTGTGTTTGATAATAACGGGTTAGAGCTATGGCTGGAGCTGAAGTTTATGGCTGGAACTTGTAGCTGGAGCTGGGGCTTATTTTTTCAAAAAGCCTCATTTTTGTTTTGATTCCAAACAAGACTTATGGGTTGGAGTTTATAAAAATTAGAAGCTCAAGCCCCTAAAAGCCTTGTGCCAAACACACCCTAAATGTGAGAGGATATGAATCATTTTTCAGCAATGTGGTTGGTTCTTCTTTTATCTATGTGTTTAATCTTGCACAATATGTAATTTAAAAATCTTTCGATCAGTGAGTTATAAAAAATATAGTTATTCTAAAACGTCATTTATCAAAATGAAATTGGGAAATACCATCTACATGCATCTAACACATCAAATACATCATTAATCCTACTATTTTATATGGGATAATCACATCACAACAAAAACAAAAACAAGAAAAAAAAACAAAACAAAACAAAAAATAAAATAAAATAAAATAATAATAATAATAATAATAATAATAATAATAATAATAATAATAATAATAATAATAATAATAATAATAATAATAATAATAATAGTAATAAAATCCACTTCACATTCCATCTCATCTTGAAAGAGTGAAAGGTAAATGTATTCCTTTCTTTCTGTCCATATATATGGTTCTGAGTAGTTAATCGAGTATGTCCCGTGAATTTATAGACGGAAACATATTGGTCTGAAGATATATATGCTTTGTCGCCTTGTTGTTACTACCTTAAATATTACGAAAGAATTAAATTAGCTAGCAAGTAATCACATCCATGTGGTTTAATTTTAACTTTCGTTTGTTCACGATATGAACATCAAGCGGTATTTAAAAGTATCTTGTGTAGAAAATATGTAATTTAAAGATTCTTGTAATTTTCGACATTTTTATAATTCTCATTAAAACCTTACTCTAAATATGATATTTGTCTGACATTAAAAATTGAACCAAGTGATAAATAATTTATTTCACATGATAGCAATCAAAAGTTTGACATATACAATATACACTTTTTAATTAGTTTGAACTTAAATACAATAGAATTTTAAGTAAAATTGAATAAATTTCAAAAAATTAACAGAACAACTAGCTAGGGTTGGTTCATATGAGGCGCATATATATATATATATATATATATATATATATATATATATATATATATATATATATATATATAGTCCGGATCTAGAGAGAAGCACTATTTTCTGAGGAAGCTATACATTCATCAACGATGAATGTTAGAGAATTCCCTTAATATTCATTATATGATACTATATTTTATTGATAAATATTAGTAGTTATAACAACGGTTTTGATTAATACTTATTGGTAAAAATATGTCTTATACATTATGATTATCGTTCATCGTGAACGGATGTTAATGAATAATTTTTCAAAGAAATTGATAATATCCACTTCGGTTAACATTCGTTAATGATGAATGTTAGAAAATTCTCTTAATATTCATCATATGATATTATAAGTTATAAAAAGTAGTTTATCTATGAATATGTATAACATCGATTTTGATTATTATTTGTTGTTAAAAATATATTTTTGTACGTTTGATTATCATTTATCGCGAATGAATGATTAGCTTCCCTACCTTTCTCAAAAAATTACTTTCCTCTTGATCCCTAACATATATATATATATATATATATATATATATATATATAGAGAGAGAGAGAGAGAGAGAGAGAGTTTGGATCAAATGAGAACACATTAAAAATAAGAACGGCTAAAAATGTTTCAAATGCACAAAGACTATTGATAAAATAGTTAGATTCACATTCGTACATCTTAAATATGTAAAGAAAAATAAATATACACTTCTAAAAATGCACAAAAATCGAAAAACGATTTATGCACGAAAACGATTGATGCACGATTATCTCTATAATCGTGCATAAATCGTTTTTCGATTTTTGTGCATTTTTTAGAGTTCGCATCTATTTTTCTACACTTAGAGATGTATTAATGTGATTCTAATGATTATATTTGCTAGTTGTGCATTTATGATGTGTTCTTAGCCGTTCTTATTTTTAAGGTGTGCTCATTGAAACTCTAAAACAATTTTTACAAGTATGAGAATTTAATACTAAACATAATAGCGAGAACAAATAATAAAAATTACACAAATTTTAGGTGAAACCCCTTAAATTAAAAGGGAGGAGTTGATAATCATTTTATCTTAGTCAATTTATTTAAGAATAATTATGACAACAACGAGTTGATGTTGTAGTTTCTGATTGAAACCGGATTTTGTTGAACTCGTGTTAAGGGCTTTAGGGGCTTCTTTTTCCAAAAACGTCAATAAATTTTGTTTGTCAAATTAAATTATCAAACACAAGCTTTACAATACTTAAAATACGATTGTGATATAAATATATGTTCATGTTAATAGAAGTCAACATGAATTGTTTATAATATTCTTAGATAACTTTTTATATAAATATATATAATAAAAAATTTAAAGAATATTATGCGGTGATAGAAAAGTGAAAGAATGAACAAAAGGTTGGACCAATGAGGGTGGAGATTTTATATGGAACCTAAAAGAAAATCGCATCAGAATCTAAGTATGAAGGAAGACGTACGCCATTGTTACTTTTGCGTGGCAAGGCTTTTTGGTTTTTGGTGGTGCTTGATGAATGACCAAAAGTTATTTCACCACATGTATGTTTTCTATTGGTAACTTGTGGAAATGGGATCCATTTCCTAAATTTTTATTTCATTTCAATAAAACAAAAAGGATTCTATATTTTTTCCAAGTATATTACTTCTACTACCATTACCCGCACAATATGGTGATGATTACTACTTTATCTATTTTTATTATGCGTGATTATATATTTGTTAATTAGCAGGGCCGTCTTCGAGGGTGGGTGAGGTGGTCGATCGTCCGGGACCTTCAAATTGTAAGGGCCTCAAAATATGTGTGTAATTGTATATGTGAGTGTGTATACATATGATGAATTGATTATTAACTGAAAGAAAATATAGAATACGTTTTAGTCGTTTAAAAGTTGATCGCAAAAATTAAGAATCTTATAGGGCCTCTTTTCGACAGTAGATAGGTTTTAAAAGTTTATATACTGTATATGATAGGTAAATATAGGGCCTCTTTTCGGAGATCGATCAATTTTTGCTCAGGGCTTCCGAAAACTCAAAGACGGGCCAAATATAATAATTATGTAATTAGTAAAGATGTTTGATTGATGTTCAAATATTGAAATAGAAACTTTCCTATTTGAAGTCTCATTAAAAAGGGAAGATTAGTACTCCAATTTTAATTATATTTTACGATTTAAGATTCAACACTATAGAAATGCTTTATAATAGTATATATTAGATAATAGATAATATGAATTGGAAATAGAATTGAATGCTCATAACTTAATTACTATCGAGTACTAAATATTAAGGTTGAAAAGATATACTGTTATACTTTCAAGTGTATAGAACTTTAAATTCGAAATTTTAAAAATGTATTTTTGTTACTTCATAAAAATATGTTTTTTTTTAAGTTATGTATATATAATAAACATTTTTAAAACTTAAATACGAAAATATGAAAAGTTTACGGTTAAACACACACCATCGTAAAAATGTAAAATTTCGTACAACTTGAAACTATAAATTCTTATATAGATATGGAACTTGATACATATTGCTCACAACACATCTTGAGTATAACATAGCTTGAATTGAATTGAAGGACTAAATGCGTGCATATTTAAAAGTTGTAGGATTGAAATGTTGAGATCGATAACCTCAATAAGAAATCACACAAGTAATATAGTCAATAAAGGAAACGGAAAAAGCAAAAACACAACGATTTAGGTGGTTCACCTCCTCAAGGTTAATCCACACCAAAACTCTACTAAAAGTTTACGATTACAAGAATGGAGACGCTCAACTCTCAACAATTTTGAATACCCTCACAAATTTTCTCTCAAAAGTTTTTCTCTCCACACAAATTATGTAACCCTAACACCTCTATTTATATAGGAAATACATAACCCTCATAACTCCTATAAATTAGGTAATATAATTTGAGTCAAATACTAATAAATCCTCCTTTGACTCGAATTCCTTAACACTTCATCTTCTCCTGAGAAATGCACTCGCTTCTCGGTCTTCTTCTCTTTATTGCTTTGGCAATAACTCCTCCCTTACAAAGATTATCATCCAAATAGCACAAGTTCTTCCAATTTTTCCTCCCTCGAAGAACCAGTCTATCTCCTTTATAAACCTTGCATGTATCTCGTCTTCCGACATAACGGTATCCACGAGACGTCAAAACTCCAAGTGAAAGTATATTTGTTGTCGCACCCGGAACATACTTCACATTCAAAGCAGTTCTCACACTACCGTCATGAAGCTTGAAGCGTATACGTCCAACACCTTCAACCTTCATCTTCTCCTTGTTACCAACTTTTATCTCAATGAATTGTCCATTCCCATTTAATATATCAAACATAGCTCACCGAAGCCGCTGAGTCTAACACCCACTTTGGTTTTCCTTCTTTCAAAATTCCACCGCGTGAAGTTTCTGCCAACATAAACTCATCATCAACATTTGTCACAACATTTGTTTCCCCGTCGCCCTTCTTCTTTTCCTTCAAATCTCGTAAGCTTTTCAAGTCTTTACGAAATTGAGGACAACGAATTGCATATTACCTTTCTCCCCGTAATAGTAACAATCTACATCGCTCATGTCTCGATCTCCTCTCACTTGAGACTTCGAATGCTCTACTGAACTACCACGATTGAAACTTCTTCCTCTACTGCGATCCTCTGTTACTAATACTTTCTCCCCACTCGAGAAACTACCATTCTCAGTCATTCTCTCATTATCCCGCAATGTTGTAAGCACATCTTCAAGTGTCAAAGTGGCCCTCCATGTCAACATAGTTTGCACAAATAGTTTGTATGACCTAGGTAATGATAACATCAACAATAAGACTTGTTCTTCATCTTTCATAACCCCATCGACGTTAGACAACCGACACACCAACTGATTAAAAGAATTATTATGATCATGCAGATTACCTCCTTCTTCGAGTTTCAATGAATACAAATCCATCTTCTTATATAGTCGATTCGTCAATGACTTTGATGCATAAATACTCGTGCGCTTATCACATATATCTTTTTGCGTGTTGTGACACCCGGCATTTTAGGCCGTCAATTGTATTTAATCATAGCTTATTATTACTTGTAATTAGTGTGAAATAGGACTAATTAAAGTAACACATTGTATATGGTATTATATACACGTACGTAATTAATCGTAATTACGCAAACTCGATCGGATGGAATCCGACACAATAAATATGGACGTTGGTGAAAAACATTTTATTCAAATAACATAATTATAATAAATAATCGTTATTTAACTTATATTATTACGATAATATCTAGAACGTTCTACGTTTCGTACAAAACGTACCGTACGCGACGAAAACGCGCAAATCGAACTCGACACCGAACGAAACCCGACAAATATTTTGAAAAGGTTAAATAATGTATTTATAAATATTTGGTCCATTTAAAATCTCAATTTTATATCAAAAACAAAATGCGAAAACTAAATGTTAACGATTAAAATCTATCACGCGCGATTAACGTTTAACCGACCGAGTAACGTAACGCAAGATCAAGAAGAAAGTCAAGAGCCCAACACCTCGATGGGTCAAGCCCAGTTCGGCCCAGGCAGGCCCAAGACCAGCCCAACACCCCTTGGCCCATCCCTTTTCTTAAAACAATTACACACCACTCCAAACTTCAATTTTACACACACATTAACCTCTCTTTTTCTCTCTCAATTCCTTACTCTCTCAAACCTCCAACCATAACCACCACCACCACCATCAATATCAGCCACCTCCAAGAACTCTAGTCACCATTTTTGGTCATCTACATCTCACAAAAAGAAGAACAAACAAAAGAAGAAGGAACAAAATCGCAGCAGCCCTCCCCCTTCCATTTTGGCTTTAGATCAACATCTTGTAGTAAGAATTCCTTCAAACCTTGTCTACTTTCCTTGGATAATGTTAATATGCATGCTAGAGGTTCGTTTTTGCTAATTATGTCCAAGATCTAAACCGAAAACCAAAGGATAATACTAAAAACTTTCGGATAATAACTTTAACCACTAGACAAAAACTTAACCCGACTTTGATCCGTGATATCTGTTCATTTCTTAACCAAATCGAGCGATTCTTGAGTCTAAAATCAAGTTCAATGAGTCTACTTTCGAACCCAAGTGGTTTGGTATTTTTCTGAGGTCGTTTGGTATGGGAAAACGATTTTACAAAAGTAGGTGTCCGAACTGTCCTTTTTGACAGAAAAGTTAGTCAACTTTGCAAAGGCATATCTTGAGATCTACAAACCCAAATCAACTGAAACCACTTGGAAAGGTTCACATTTTCTGTTACCTTTAAAAGTTGTACTTGCACAATTTCTGAAGATCTGTAAAACTCGAGATATAGTTGAAACACTGAGCAAAGGTCTAAAAATCGACCTGTGGACCTCTGTTTGGTTCTTGGACGATTTCGTAAGTTACACTTGACCAAAAATTATGAAAAATTTACTGGAAGTAGCTAAGACATGTATGAACAACTGGTAATTTTCTTGGATTTTATTTCGAAGCTTTGATTTGTCAAAACGAGTCACGAAAACCGTTCAAAAACCGAAAGAAAAGCCGTGTGGACTGTTTTTGCAACAAATACAAAACGACACTTTCGGGTCAACCACGAAACGTAACGATAACTTTCCTAAGCTCTAAAAACATATTTAAGACTTCCCTAAAAGTTTCGGGTCAAACCGAGCACATTTAACCAAGTTCCCGAACAATAAAACCACATCAGGTCGTCTGTGTCGCAGGTGGCCCAAAGCCATTGCGACACAAGACCTGTGTCGCACAATTGAATTTCCACAACACTCTAACGACACAAGCCCCTGTGTCGCAAACCCTAAAATCAGCAGTACTAACCTGCGACACAAAGCCTGTGTCGTTAAATCATAAAACAGTACTAACCTGCGACACTAAGCTAGTGTCGCAGCAAATTGAACTAACAGTGGTAACCCTTGTGTCGCAATAATTCAACCAACAGTGTTAACTGGTGTCGCAATGCCCTGCGACACTGACACTTGTGTCGCTAAAACAAAATCGAAATCACAACTTGCGACACTAATCCTGGTGTCGCATAAATCTCAACTTCCGAGGCAGTTGCGACACTGATCTAGTGTCGCAATATATCTTGGTGTCGCCCCTAGTGTCGCATAAAACAGATTTAGAACATGTTTCACAAACAATTAAATACGCGTAACAACGAATATTCACATATGACACTATACGTACATGGAACTCATATACCCTTATAAGTATACAATGAAACAAATGTTGAGACATGTTTTGTGACAACAGATCTAGCTTGTAATAGACTTTTGGTAATTGTAATCAAGTTGGTACATTGGTTTTGAATTGTAAATGAAATATATTGCTTGGTAAACATTTTAGAGTTAAATATCAAAATGCTGAAAAATGTTGACCAAGGTTGACCGCGAACCGAGTCAGTTCGCAGGACAAAATTGGGCTGCGAACCGAGTCAGTTCGCAGGACAAAAATGGCCTGCGAACCGAGTCAGTTCCCTGGGCCAACCTGGGCTGCGAACTGAGTCAGTTCGCAGAGCCCAGTGATCTGCGAACCGAGACGAGTATAAGTGTAAATTAGGTTTTAAACCTAATGGACTTTTGCCACTTTCCACATCCAGACGACCTGCGATTCCAGAGACTTCTCCAACATTCTAAAGGCTAGGTATTGATCGTTAACATTCGTTATAATCGATACGAAGCAATTAGACAATTGATTCGCTAATATATTGCGAAAGAATTCGTTATAGACCCTATAACTAGTATTGAGGGATTCCGCACCTTAATACCGTAGATAACCTCGTTATCGATCCGCCACAACCGGACTTACAATTGGTATCAGAGCCTACGGCTAGATACGCGTAGGTTTGAGGTTATTCGGGTTAATAACATGTGATTTCGGGTTGTTTTTAGTGCATTACGTACTTATTTACGACCAAAATCACTCTCTGGACGTTTTTAGTTTTGTTTACGATCGAAAACTTTAAGTTTTAAATCGTAAAAATAACTAAAATTTTCGTTTTTGGAATTTTCAGCCGTTTCGCAAACTGAGAGTCGCAAACTGAGATTTGCGAACTGAGTTGAGTTTTCTGCGAACTGAGTTTCTGCGAACTGAGTTTCTGCGAACTGAGTTTCTGCGAACCGAACTGAGTTCTCGCGAATTGAGTTGAGTTCTGAGAACTGAGTTTCTGCGAACCGAACCGAGATTGCGAACCGAACCGAGTTCTCGCGAACTGAGTTGAGTTCTGCGAACCGAACCGAGACTGCGAACTGAGTTCCTGTGAACTGAAATTTTTGAGTTTTTTGAAATTTCTGATGTGTCTGAGACACAGAAGGTCGTTCATAAGGATCCATCATCTGATGTCAGTAAGAACACACCATTCCCTAAAGTACAGTTTGTCTCGAGTGGAATGATGGTTGATACTGACATAAATGATGAAATTATTAAGGAACAAGGCAATACACCTTTAGTGTCTGAAACTCAGACTGAAAACGAAAAGGCAAAAGTGGTTAAGTCACGAAAGCAGAAATCTTGTTTCAAATGTCACCAAAAGGGGCATGTGGCTTCCTGTTGTCCTAACAAGAAGTTGGAAACATCACATAAGCTCGTGAATAACCATGAGACACCGAAGGTCTCTAGTTCAAATGTAGACAGGTTAGGTACCAAACTGGGATTAGGTACTAAACCTGTGAACATTCTGAAAAGAGATGTTACTCATAGTGTCTCCCCGCCTAAACCTAAACGGTCTTATACTCTAAAAGACACTAAGCCTAGAGATAAGACACCGTCGAGATTTAGGACTCCAAGTAGAAACCACAGTCAATTTGAGAGTGATTTTACTTCACGTACACATAGAGTTGATTATGTGCCTAAGAGGTTTTCTACTCACTCTCCTCAGAGGCATAAGACTTCAGATCATCAACAACCTCCAACTTCTTTAGCAGTTACCAAGACTATTGACAATAATAGTTATGGTTACTTTAAGGAGGTTCAGATTGTTGATGATAAGGGACAAGCCAAGACCGTAATGGCTTGGGTCCCTCTTGAGAACTAATTGTGTACAACTTGTTATGTGCAGGAGCAGATTGTGAACAAGGACAGCTGGTGGTATGTAGACAGTAGTTGTTCTCGGCACATGACAGGTGAATGAAGTCTACTGAAGGACTTCAAAGGTGGAATGAAACAGCGAGTTCATTTCGCTGGTGATAAAGGAGGAGTAATAACTGGGAAATGAATAGTTTCAAATGGAACTTTGACTCTAGAGGATGTGAATTATGTTGAAGAACTAACTCACAACCTTATGAGTGTTTTCCAAGTCTGTGATAAAGGTCATTCTGTACATTTCAATGAGACAGAAGCCTTAGTCCTAAAGCCGGGTTTCACCATCCCTGAAAAATGGATATTAATGAGGGCTCCAAGGAAGAAGGACATCTATGCCATCAACATGGGTGTTCCTAATACTTCAATGGAATCTACGTGTCTTTTATCCAAGGCTTCAGATGCAGACGCACTCTTATGGCACAGGAGAATGGCTCACCTGAACTTTCGTAAAATGAACTATATAACCAAGAATGGTTTAGTTCTGGGTGTACCACAAAAGCGTTTCGAGTCTGAAGATAAGTGTGTTCCTTGTATGAAAGGAAAACAACATAAAAAACCACACAGGTCTAAGACTGAAAACTCCATTTCCTCGCCATTTGAATTGCTGCATATGGATCTTTTTGGGCCAATAAGCAAAAGAAGTATAGGTGGCAAATGGTACTGTTTAGTTGTTACAGATGATTTCTCTAGATTCTCTTGGGTATTCTTTTTGGGATCTAAGGATGAAACTTCTGGTATTCTGTAGGTTCCCTTGTCTTGGACCTAACCGGATCAACACACACAATCGAGAGGCGGAATTCAAACGATTGTATAAAGTACGTAAAACACAAACGAATCAAACTCAAATCGAATGTATATAGATATAATAACTGAATAGCTTGAATACACTGAAATGCCTTACAAATGCTCTCTATAATCACAGATTCGTCAACCTTAAACCTGAGCCCGAAATGACCTATTTATACTAAACCGAAACTGACTCTGCGACACAAGCTTTGTGTCGCACAGTCAGCTCATGCGACACAGGCCTTGTGTCGCATAAGCGACACATGCTCTGTGTCGCCTAAAACAGAAATTGTAATATACTAATGATAGACAAAATGTCATAATTACTTAACAAACTATTACAAGCTAAGACCAACTGACAGACATATAAATATGCACCAACAAACTCCCCCGTGTCTTCAGCTTGGTCTTCAAAAAAATCGTTTAACAGCTCCAGTCTTCCGGAAAACGACCACCCGCGTGGATTCCCTTTGACACACAAATATTAACTATCTTTTGAAACTTTAAAGCTTCAGCTCGATCTTCTATTGTGTATTCAATCTGCTTTTTGCTTAAAGCTTTTAGATCATTCTCAGACATATTGATCAAGCTAATCGGGTCAAAAATTCGAATTGTCTTCTTAGATAATCCCCAATTCTCTTCTGGCTCTGAATCTGGAATAAAAACGATTTCAGCTTCACCAGTGATACTGTCGATATACCAATAACATAATCTACTCAGCACATTCAGTGGTAATATCTCCAGAGGGATCTTTTTCAAACAATTTGCCGGCGGATAAATTATCTTGACGACCAGCTGTCCTGTAACAGAGTCAAGCCTTTTCTTTGATTTTTGACGTTTTCCCAAAATAGGCTTTATCATGTTATATCTCTTTGAGTATACTTCACGCCTGATAATTTTCTGAATGAAGTCGGCCTTTCCTTCTCTTCCCGGATTAATAAGCTCCAGTTGAGCTAATCTATTTATTTCACATTTTGGGAGAGAACTCAACTTCTTAAATTTCGGCTGGAAGTATTGAATGCCATCTGATCTCTTTATCATAAAAACATTTTGATCACAATCAAACTTCCAACTTCTTATCAATCCCGTAAAATCACCTTTAACTTTTTAGAATTTACAGGTTGGTGGAGCTACTGCCACGGCCCTTATCCAGTCTGGATGTTCCCTAAACATTCTAGGAACAGACTGATTTGACTCCTTGTTTGGCTCCTCATCACTCTCAGACTCTTCCCAGTCTTCAACAACAGGTGCATCATCGTAGACTTCATTTTCACTCAGCACCTCTTCTTCAACTTCAACATCATCATCACCAAGATCCGAATCATACCTCGGATGTTCATCTTCATTTAATATGTTTTGCAAATACTCAAGATTGGCCTCCGAGTAATCAATATTAAGTGCAATTGGTTGACCAGGAATTGGTGCAGAATACGCAAAATAATCTAAACAGATATTTTCATTCATAGGTTCATCATTTACATCATCTGTTTGTGTTCCGGCGGAAGTCCTTTCTTTTGTTTCTATGGCACGCAGGCCTGACTCCCCCGAAACAACTGCAAGGGCTTCTAATTCTAAAAGTCTACTTTCTAATTCCGGATCCCTAGCAGCTGAAGTCTCCAATTCAGAAATTCTAGCAGCTTGAACTTCAATAACAGCAGCTTGATCAGCCAACTGCTTGTTCATTCTGTCTAGAAGAGTCATGATATGATCCAGCATTTGTGGTTGAGGCTGAGAAGTTGATATAGTAGTAGAACGAACCAAGTTATCTTGAGTTCGTGGACGAGGACGGGGCTCGAAGATATCATCATCAGAGTCCTGTACGTTACGGGACCGTTTTCCCCGGTTAGGTGGCACATGCACCCGTCCTGCCCTAATTCGGCGAAGAACACGCTCGAATCGTAGAGAATTGTGGACTCAGAGGCGTTCAATAGTTTTCGGTGAAGGAACATCACCATCCGAATCCGTTGGGGTGTCATTGGGATCCCCGGATACAGTATCATCCGAGGCCGCATCAGCAGCAGTCACGTCAACTGTTTGGAAATTATCAATATCCCGCAAAACACTATGTAATGTGTCATCTATAGGTGTATACTCGGTTTGAACCGGGATATTTACAAAAACATCCTCATGTTGTGGAGGAGCAGCAGCATCCAAAAATTCATCGGCCGCCGGAGGAACATAATCCTCATTTACAATGTGCCCAAATAGTGGCACATCCGCCGGCGCCGGAACTCCTTTAGCATATTGCCCACAGATGGCAAAGATGCGAATATTCATAGGGGTTTGTCGAAAACGGTGAACAGCATTCACCGGAAGCCCCTGAAGAAGATGATTGAGTAATAGCTGGATAAACCGCGGGTACATGTTCCATCGGTTGTCCCCGGTGTGTACATTGTCAACCATAGCCCGAAAAATATAACCAGAAAAGTTGAAAGGCTTGTTGTACACTAGTGCCAGCATAGCAGAAGCCGTAGAATGGCTCATGCCGTCAAAACCAGCCTTTCTGCTGGATAGACAGACTATCATAATGTGCATCAAATACCGCCAGACCCTAGTTAGGTTGGCCTTGCGGTATTGATCCTTCGGAATGCCCCGATACCCAAGACGGATCATGCCTCCATTTATAAATGAGTTTGCAAATTGAATCGGCATGTCCGGATGGTCAGCAAATTGGAAAAATTCTCTAATAAGCCGCTCGGAGATAACCACCTCTTTGTCGTCTACCCGTGCGAGAATGCGGGTTTCAGGCAGATCAGAGTTGATCACAGCTGAATTCCAGAAGGAGCCAACTTGATCCTTGTATATTGGTGCATTGGCGGAGATGGCTGTAAAAATGCGGGAACGGCGCAAGAAAGCAATCATTGGCCTAAAAGGCGCAGCCGAATCCCGATCATCCTCAAGAAAAGCCACAATATTGTGCCTCGACTCCCAATCATTCACATTTATATCTGCCATTGCTATTAACACAAAAGAAAACATAGCTCGAAAAGCGTTAGTAAACAAACACTTGTGTCGCACCAACGAACCAAGTGCGACACCAACGAACCAAGTGCTCTGATACCACTTGTAGGTTCCCTTGTCTTGGACCTAACCGGATCAACACACACAATCGAGAGGCGGAATTCAAACGATTGTATAAAGTACGTAAAACACAAACGAATCAAACGCAAATCGAATGTATATAGATATAATAACTGAATAGCTTGAATACACTGAAATGCCTTACAAATGCTCTCTATAATCACAGATTCGTCAACCTTAAACCTGAGCCCGAAATGACCTATTTATACTAAACCGAAACTGACTCTGCGACACAAGCTTTGTGTCGCACAGTCAGCTCATGCGACACAGGCCTTGTGTCGCATAAGCGACACAGGCTCTGTGTCGCCTAAAACAGAAATTGTAATATACTAATGATAGACAAAATGTCATAATTACTTAACAAACTATTACAAGCTAAGACCAACTGACAGACATATAAATATGCACCAACAAATTCTTATGGAGTTCCTAGATCTAATAGAGAATGTCTATAGAACACGAGTTAAGAGAATTCGTAGTGACAATGGAACAGAGTTCAAGAATTCAACGTTCAATTTCTTTTGCTTAAGCAAAGGGATACAACATCAATTCAGTGCACCTTATGAACCTCAACAGAACGGTGTTGCTGAAAGGAAAAACAGAACGTTGATCGAAGGAGCTAGAACAATGCTTGCAGATTCAAGGCTTCCGGTCATTTTCTAGGCAGAAGAAGTGAATACAGCATGTCATGTTCTAAACAGAGTTCTTACGGTTAAAAAGCAGAACAAGACTAGTTATGAGCTTTTGAACAATAAGAAACCTAACTTAAAAGGGTTTGAACCCTTTGGAGTTTCTTGTACTTTGCTGAAGACTAGCACTCAACTGAAATTTGGTGAGAAGGCTGACGAAGGATACTTCCTAGGTTATGTGCCTAATTCACCAAACAAACGTGTCTTCAATAAAGCTACGGGACGTGTGGAAATAGTTTATAACATTGAAGTTACGAGCTACACACATGACATACATAAGGGATTAGATTGGCAATTCGACTATTCAGATATCTTTAAGTCTTTCAATGTCCCAATTAGTGAATACAAAGTTGACTCAGAGATCTCTGAACACTTATTGTCGGGTGATGGTGATATTGGCCCTGCACCAACATCAAATGTTCCTAAAGATACAACTTTTGTAGATCCTAATCATGCTTCAACGAGTGCCACACAACAATCTTCGGATGAAAATATACCTCTATTGAAAGAGATTGGCACTAATTTAGAAGATGAAATAGAACTTGAACTAGTGACGACAACAAGAACTAACAAAAATCATCCTATTGAAAATATCATTGGTGATCCAAATGCACCGGTTCAACCAGGGCCAGTGTTTCTGAGTACACTAGCTTGTATGCTGAAATGAAAGAGACAAGGGTTACAAATCTATGTCTATATTCATGCTTTATCTCACAAGTTGAGCCTAAGAATGTCCAAATGGCGTTGAAGGACAACTCATGGGTAGAAGCAATGCAGGAAGAACTTTCTCAGTTCTCAAAACTGCAAGTTTGGGAGTTGGTTGATTTACCAAGTGGTGAATATCCAATTGGCACTAGATGGGTCTTTAAGTGTAAGAAAGACGATCGGGGAATCGTGATTCGCAATAAAGCTCGTCTAGTCGTTCAAGGTTTCAATCAACAAGAAGGGATTGACTACAATGAAATGTTTGCACCTGTGGCTAGGCTTGAGGCAATTAGGTTGTTCTTAGCATTTGCAGCTTCAAAGAAAATGAAAGTTTATCAGCTGGATGTTAAGAGTGCCTTTTTGAATGGCAAAGTCAAGGAAACGGTGTATGTTTCTTAACCACCAGGGTTTACTGATCCAATGTATCCAAATAGAGTATATCGTCTTGATAAGGCTCTATATGGATTACATCAAGCACCAAGAGCGTGGTATGAAACACTATCAACTTATCTCCTTGAGAATGGTTTTACAAGAAGAAGAATTGATAGTACACTTTTTGTGAAATGGAAGAAACGGGACTTTCTACTTGTACAAGTGTATGTTGATGACATTATCTTTGGGTCATCTGACGAAAAGATGTGTCAAGAATTTGAACAAGTTATGAAAGGCAAATTCGAGATGTCTGCTATGGGAGAGTTAAATTTTTTCTTAGGGTTACAAGTTGACCAAAAGAAAGATGGATTCTTTATTCATCAATCTAAATATACACATGAGCTGTTAGAATGTTTCAAGATGGATGAATCTCGTATCTACAAGACTCCTATTCCAGAAAATCACGGACTCGGTCCTGATGCATCGAGTGATCAGAATGTAGATCCTACTTTATATAGGGCTATGATTGGATCACTAATGTATCTGACTGCATCTAGGCCTGACATTATGTTTGATGTTTGTATTTGCGCAAGATATCAGGCTAATCCGAAAGAGTCGCACATGCAAGCGGTAAAAAGAATCTTTCGTTACCTCAAAGGGAAGCCGAAGCTGGGTCTTTGGTATCCGATTGAAGGAGACTTAGATTTTGTTGCTTATACTGATTCGGATTATGGTGGATGTAATCAAAATAGAAAGTCTACGACCGGAGGATGTCAATTCCTAGGAGGTAGACTTGTGTCGTGGCAGTGCAAGAAGCAAAGCTCAGTAGCCATTTCTACATGTGAAGCTGAGTATGTTGCAGCTGGCAGCTGTTGTTCCCAAGTATTGTGGATACAACAGCAACTGCGAGATTATGGGCTAAACTTTACCGATACTCCTATGATGATCGATAATGAATCGACGATCTCTATAGCCAATAATCCGGTAAAGCACAGTAAGACGAAACACATTGATATTCGTCATCATTTTATTCGTGATTGTGCCGAGAAGAAGCTTATTAGGTTAGTTAGGGTTGCCTCTTCTGACAACTTGGCAGACCTATACACTAAAGCTTTCGACAGGGCGCGTTTTGAGACATTAGTTCAACTAAATGGAATGAGAAATCCAGATTAATTTGTCTTCCAAAGGAGTATGTAGTAGTTAGTAAGGTATTCTATTAAAAAAGGGTATTGGCGTATGGCTTTCATTTGCTTGTTACCTGAGGGGAATCGCCTCCTATCAAATACAAAAAAAAATATAAACTATAAAAAGTTTAAGTTTTTATTTGCTGGGAAATGATAGTACATTAGGAGGATAAGCTTAATAATACTAAGTATAATTCTTAAGTTAGATATGTTAGTAGATTCTGGTAAGTCACATTAAAGTTACATCTTTACAACCAAGACGGTACTTATATTTATTTTATTATACACCTTTCTCCACATGTTATAATTGAATAAGACTAAATTTACGTCTCGACAGATTCATTATATGATGTACTGGTAGGCAAATTATGCTATGATTTTTGAGCATTTAATAAGCATTAATTCTCATGCATGTTATCCACTGTGACCTATTATATGATGTATGACATAAGTCTTAATTTGAGAATGATAATATCGCCATACACTGTTATCAACAATATATGAATATATAATCTGACAAACAGTTAGAATAATGACTATTAGCAAAACTACTGGTGACTTTGTTGTACTATGTACAGATCTGAAGCCTTTAGTTTCGCCAATGGTCTCAAACTCATTTTGCTCATACTAAGGGATCTTCTATTGTACTTTGTACAGATCTAGAACTTCTAGTATCTTCAAAATCTGTTTGATGTTTGTCAAGCTTTAAAATAACTCAAGGATTTGTTATATGTTACGAAAAGTGCATCATTTAGTAACTTCTACCTTGAATGTCAATGATACAGTGTTATGAATTATACTTGATTTCTCAGTATATCATATATTGGTACACACTAGTTAATATGCATACTAACAATAAAGGTTTGCCCGGAAATCGTTGAATAATTTGTTTATATGGATCATAATATCGGTAATCATCTTGAACTGTCGATGACAACTGAACGTTCACTTTGATGAATAATTCGTTCTCATTAATCTTAAAAGTATGTTCACAGAACGTGTTATTTCATATGGATAAAGGTAACCAAGTTATAATCTTATAAATATATGTTCATAAATAGTTAAGTTGTAATTTTTCTGTCACTTATTTGAATCTCATGATGTATATTTACTAACAATCTTCTTAGACTTGTTTTATAAATAATAAGGTATAGCTTATTCTTTCTAATATGATCCCTAAGCAGATAAATTCTTAACGTCAAAAATATGTAGTGTCTATCATTTTTGTTTTATTAATAAAATGGTACTTGATACCACTCATTAGTTTGATTTTTTATTTATTACGTCTTTTATTTTTGTTTATCCTTTGAAAGTAAGTTAATCTGAAATTTATCATTCCGTGTTGAATAAATGTGACAAAAACCCCTTAACAAGTTGACTTCGGGTTGACCTTAGCGAACTAAATTTGTTGACTTTGGTTGACCTGCGAAGCGAACTGAACAAGTTGACTTCCGTTGACTGCGAAGCGAACTGAACAAGTTGACTTCCGTTGACTGCGAAGCGAATTTACTTGTTGACTTCTGTTGACTATAGCGAACTTAGTCGTGTTAACTTTTGTTGACTATAGCGAACTGAAACAACCTTGATTTGCGAACTGAACGTTTGACTTAGTCAATATTCAGCTTACAAATTTAAGATTTTCGACTTGTATTCAATTTGAGAACTCTATGTTTACAAATAAATTACAAGTTGCGACTGTTAATTATCTGTTATACGTTTAGTGTAACAACCATCGAAAATATCAGGTTAACACTTGACTTAATCTTCACCTAAGTCTGGACCTGACTTTCTTAAGGGTTTAAGTTAATACTGCCCGTACAAAGTTAAGTTAATACTGTTTGAGAAGTTACTACTGTTGGCCGTAGTTAGTACTGTTGGTTAGAAGTTTATACTTCTTACCGGGTTAATACTGTTGGTACAAGTTAATACTGCCCGAACAAAGTTGAGTTAATACTGTTTGAGAAGTTACTACTGTTGGCCGTAGTTAGTACTGTTGGTTAGAAGTTTATACTTCTTACCGGGTTAATACTGTTGGTACAAACTCCCAAGTTAATACTGCCCGTACAAAGTTGAGTTAATACTGTTAGTGGTGTTTCTACTGCTTTCGTAAAAATCTAAAAGTTACCCCTGCTATCATAGTTAGTACTGCTAGTGCAATTGTCACCGTTTCTACTGCTAGTTCAGTTTCTACTGCTAGTTCAGTTTCTACTGGTAGTCGAGTTACTACTGCTCTCGTTGTTTCTACTGCTTGTGTTACCACTGCTAATTCAGTTACCACTGTTAGTTCCTACTGTTAGTGATATGCTTAACTCATTTCTAAAATCAACCAAGTGTTACTCACACTTTCAGTAAATCATCATGCCCGAATCAAAAGTTATTTAAGTTGTGCAAAGTGAGAAGTAACCGTGCATGCATCCTGTAAAAAGGAGTATTAGTATTTTAAATAAGGATAACCGTGCACGCAAAAAGGGTTATGATTACCTCTTTTCTCTCAAAAACGGCCAGCGAACCTATTTTCCATAAAACCAAATCAATTAACTTACACTTCCCATAAATCACCTCCACCCTCACCCAATCAAACCCCTTGATATTAATCATATACACTTTACCACTTATTCCTTTTGTATCCAACGACAGAACTAAACACACACACAAACACAAATACTTAAAACACTCTCACCCATTTCTCTCAACTCTTTCAACACTTATATCCAGTTTTAACATAACACCCAACATATTCATCACTTCTCACCAAGAAATCGATCACTCCAGAAAACTTGCTCAATCTCAACTCTCGGTGGACAGAAACTCATCACTCAACACCCACATTTCCTGGTAAAAGAGGTAATCATGAAGTGCAAAATGTTTACATTTTATCTCGCACTAACCCAACTATTTCTATTTCGTTTTACATCTGTTCTTCACTAAATAAGTGCATTAGGGTTTTATACCTGAAAGTTTATAATGTTGTCTGTATAAAAACACTCCTAAAAACTATTCAAAATATTTACATCCGGGTTTATAAGAAGTTATGTGTTTTTGGTAAAATAAGAAAGTTGGACAACTTCCTGTCCAGATTTTAAGTTAACTTTGGACAACCCTATCTTCATCCAATCTTCATAAAGAGGTTTTGATTGTTAATTTGGAAATAGTCTTAATAAAAGAGTCACGGAATAAACAACCAAACCCGGGCAGATTCATTGTCTAACTTAGTGGGTAACCAACTTGTTTCAACTCGTACGTATTGAAGCATATCACTAGACATTAATGGATACTTTCTCACTTGGATTAGGTCTCGGTTAAGGGATCATTCCAGATTGTAATTTGCTCACAGATTATACCCGTTAACTCAACTCACAAGGTGAGTTCACTGTCCCCCTTTTCTGATTTCTGTTTTGGGGCTGAAAAGCATGCTTATACATCTTACCAACTTGGTTTTTCTCTTTATTCACTTACAAAAATCGTTGTTATACAAATTTTATGCGAATTGGGGTATGTCATATTGTTATGCTTGAGTGTTATTGCAAAGTCCCCGGGAACTCACACTACTAATTAACTCGTGGCTACGAGCCGTGGGTATTATGGGTAGCATGCTATTTAGGGTAGAGCACCCCTCACTCACACTTCAACGTGGGTGCATAATATCACCTTTACTCATGTTAGTTGAAGAACATGGAGCTATAGGGGCAAACCTCGGTCGGATAATCGGATTAGTAGTGGCCTCAAGGCATGAACATATACTTACTTATTTCTCCAATTCTTTTCACATTGATCTATTTATGCCCCCGATTGGGCAGTAATGATGTCCCCGATTGGACAGTATTCGTGTCCCTGAATTGGACAGAACTTTGGTCCCCGATTGGACAAACTACTTGATTTATTGGTAATAAAACTGTGTGCTCACCAACTATGGCCATAGTTGACTCTTTTTGTTTTGACATGCTTTTCAGGAGAACGTAGGTAAGGATGGATCGTATGTGGGCAAGTGCATGGAATCATGATTAATCAAGCTTTAATACATGATATTTTGAAGAAAACCTTCACGATATATATTTGTAACAATACTTTTATAACAATTGTATAAACTGATGTACCTTTAGTTGTTTTAAGACTACATCTAAATTATGGTATTGTTGCTATATCTTGGTGTTGTGAAATCATTAGCTGTTGCACCTCGTGTTTCCGCTTTAGCGGGGTGTGACAGAAGTGGTATCAGAGCCAAAGGTTATAGAGAATACCGGTTTTTCAAAAATAAAACCAAACTATAACCAAAATTCTTTTTAATTCAAGACAACACTTTATAAAGCATTGAACATTTCACTTGTGTAACTAATACAAGCATTTCATTATTTAGCCTCAATTAAGCATAGCCTGATCACCTATGACTAATTCGGGAAAAGTAGTGAGAAACTTGGAGTAGTTATCCACGGGTAAATGTTAATGTTTACCCTTACCATGCATGCGCCTCAAATATCGTATGATCCATTCATTGTTATTAGCAACCTAACCCACTTTCATTTTTTCAGTCTCATCATGTCCCAGTCATCATCAACCCGTACTCCCTACTCAGCCGATGCATCCGGATACATTACTAGTCGTCCTAGGAATCACTCGCCTAGTACGGAACAAGAAACGAGCAGTGAAGGAACTGCCCAAACCCTTAGGACATCACCAACACCTATTCCACCGCAACCAGCCCAGCCAGGCCCCCGGATTAGGCACACTGCGAGGATGAGAGTGGCTGACCCCGTTAGAGTGACCCTAAGAGCACCAACACAAGAGGTTCCTCCCCAAGAAATGGACCCCCGTACTTCTCAGCCCGTTAGGGGTGAGTACCACGTTGGGGATCAGTCCACCCCCGTCCCGACACGGGTCACCGATAGGTATACGTGGCAGGAACGTATGAACAACTACGTAAACCCTGTCACATCACGACCAGGAGGGACTTCTTCATCCCGTACGGTTATGGGAATGCCGACGGGGCATAGGGCAGGAATGACCGCGGAAGAGCTCAGGAGAATGTACATGATGACGACAGAGATACACAGCTGTCGAGGGAGGATTGAGCACCAAGGGCAACTCCTGTATGAGATGTCCGAATTAGTGGAAGGACTGTCCCACCAAACGGTCAGGGCCTTGACATCTGCTGATTCGGCCAGGATGACCGCTAGGAGCTTAGTATGGGCTTGCTTAGGGTTGGGTTTGTTGGTGTTGATCATTCTTGTTTGGCTCCTTGTGGTGACCATGTCCTAGATGCACCTTTGAATTGGAAGTAAACTATTGTCTTTTTATTTTATTATTTTGTAATTCGGAAGGCTGAGGGCCGAATATTTATGCATCCTAGCATCGTCTATTTTTCCAAATAAAGGAATGCTTATGATACTTTAACTTCCTTACACGTTCATTACTACTTTGCATATCCGTTATTGTCAAACTTCACATAATACAACACGCGAAAATTCCAATTACAACTTAGGTTAAACACGTACGTACTTCTGAAACAAACTTTGTGAACATCGTAGAATCATGCCTCCAAGAAGAAACCCGAACAACGTGGCTGACCAAATTGCCCAGCAGCTAAACGCGGCAATACCAAATCTCGTCGCCCAAATCACCGCTAGTCTCAACGCTGCTCAAGGAAACCCGGAAGGGCAGACCGCCAACAACAACCAAGGATGCAGCTATAAAACCTTCATGTCATGTAGGCCCAAGGAATTCTTTGGAACGGAAGGTGCTGTTGGACTATTGTCATGGATAGAGAGCATGGAGTCGGTGCTCCACATCAGCAAGTGCGCGGCCGGTGATCGAGTCGAGTATGCCGCTTGCATGCTCCAAGGGAGAGCTCTAACTTGGTGGAACAATCAGATCCAGAGCCGAGGTCGTGAAGCCTCGTACAGCCTCACATGGGAGGAATTCAAGAAGCTACTAACTGAAGAATACTGCCCAAAAGACGCACTCCAGAAATTGGAGTCTGAATTCTGGAATCACTCCATGACTGGAACCGACATTGACCAGTACACTGCCCGCTTCCATGAGCTTGCTAGGTTGGTGCCCCACATGGTTACACCGGAGGAGAAGAAGGTTGACCGGTATATCTGGGGTTTAGCTCCCGAAATCCGAGGAATGGTTACGGCGGCGAACCCGACAACCATACAATCCGCAGTGGTCTTAGCAAACCGTCTAACGAACGACGTAATTAGATCAGGCGGGGCGTTAAAGGGGAATGACGCCGGTAAACGAAAGCTGGATAACCATTCAAGGCAAAGAGGTGGCGGTAATTCGGACAAGAGGCAGATGGTGGCAAGGAACTTTGGCATGGCTGCCCAAGGGCCGAAGCAATACAATGGTCCACACCCGAGGTGTAACAAGTGCCATTTCCATCATTCAGGGAATTGCCCGGTGTGTGAAAGGTGTAAGCAGACGGGCCACTTCGCCAAGTATTGCCGAGCTGGAAATGGGAACAACCGACCGAAGGCAGCCTGCTTTGAATGTGGAAGCCAAGAACATCTCAAGAATGCCTGCCCAAAACTGATCAGAGCCCCTAACAACAACGCTGGAAACCAGAGAGGGCCAGCGCGGGGACGGGCATTTGTCATTGGAGCTGAAGAGGCAAGGCAGGATCCAAACGCTGTAACAGGTGCGTTTCTCTTAAACAATCACTACGCATCCGTATTATTTGATTCGGGAGCCGAGAGAAGTTTTGTTTCACTAGAATTCCGACCATTAATCGAATTAGACTCTATACCATTAAGCGAAACCTTTACTATTGAGTACGCTAACGGTCACGAGTTCGAAGCTAGGGACATAGTACCCGACTGTACCTTGAACCTAGCTGGTAGAATGTTTAACATTGACTTAATACCAATCGAGCTAAAGAGCTTTGATGTGATTGTGGGAATGGACTGGTTGACAAAGGTCCGAGCGGAAATAGGATGCTTTGATAAGGTTGTTCGGATACCTCTCTCCGACAACGAAACCATTGTCATACAAGGGGATAAACCCGGCAAGAAACTGAACATGGTGTCAGCTATGCAAATGCGTAAGTACCTAGGGAAGCAATGCTTCGCATTACTGGCACATGTGGTTGACAAAAGGCCGGAGGAGAAGCGTATTCAAGACATTCCTATTGTTAGAAATCACCCTGAAGTTTTCCCAAATGACCTACCTGGACTTCCCCCACCTAGGCCAGTTGAATTCCAAATCGACCTAATTCCCGGAGCGGCGCCCGTAGCAAAGACACCATATCGTCTAGCACCGTCCGAAATGCAGGAATTGTCAGGGCAACTCCAAGAACTCCTGAGTAATGGACTAATTCGTCCAAGTTCATCACCCTGGGGAGCTCCAGTTCTCTTTGTCAAAAAGAAAGACGGATCGTTTCGTATGTGTATAGATTATAGGGAACTCAACAAGCTGACAATAAAGAACCGATACCCTCTACCCCGAATCGACGATTTATTTGACCAGTTGCAAGGGCATCGTACTTTTCAAAAATCGATCTTCGTTCAGGATACCATCAATTGAGAGTCCGTGAAGAGGACATCCCAAAGACAGCCTTTAGAACGCGATACGGACATTATGAGTTCTTAGTCATGCCGTTTGGACTAACCAACGCACCCGCAGTATTCATGGATTTAATGAATAGGGTGTGCCGCCCATATCTAGACAAGTTTGTAATTGTGTTCATCGACGACATATTGATCTATTCCAAAAGCAAAGATGACCACGAACGACACTTGGAGATAATATTGAAACTACTGAAGGAGCAGAAGCTATACGCCAAGTTCTCGAAGTGCGAGTTCTGGCTCCGAGAGGTACACTTTCTTGGTCACGTGGTTAACCAGGAGGGAATTCATGTTGACCCAGCTAAGGTCGAGGCTATCAAGAAATGGGAAGCCCCGAGAACCCCTACAGAGATACGCCAATTTCTGGGATTAGCTGGTTACTACCGAAGGTTTATCGAGAATTTTTCAAGGATTGCTAAACCGCTAACTGAGCTGACCCAGAAGGCTAAGGAGTTCTCTTGGGGAGAAGAACAGGAAGAAGCGTTTCACACGCTGAAGAGTAGGCTATGTAACGCGCCCATCTTAGCTTTACCGGAAGGAACGGAAGATTTTGTCGTATACTGTGACGCATCGCACCAAGGAATGGGTTGCGTGTTGATGCAAAGGAATAAGGTGATTGCCTACGCATCGAGACAACTCAAGGAGCACGAGAAGAATTACACGACGCATGACTTAGAGCTAGGAGCGGTAGTGTTTGCTCTGAAGATCTGGAGACACTACCTGTATGGTACAAAGTGCACCATCTTCACCGATCACAAGAGTCTTCAGCATATCCTCGATCAGAAGATGCTCAACATGAGACAAAGACGGTGGGTAGAACTGCTTGGTGACTACGATTGTGACATCAAGTATCATCCAGGCAAGGCTAATGTAGTAGCCGATGCTTTAAGTAGGAAGGAAAAGTTAAGACCCTCGCGAATGCGAGCATTGGGAATACAAGTTCGGACGAGCCTGAAAACTCAAATCTTGGAAGCTCAAGTTGAAGCTTTGAAACCAGAGAACATAAAGAATGAAACATTGCATTACCTGGATCAAAGATTTGAAATCAAGTCCGATGGAGTTCGGTACTTCAAGGAAAGAGTTTGGATTCCGAATATCAATGAACTGAGAAAAATCATTCTTGAAGAAGCCCATAGATCCAAGTATTCAATTCACCCCGGAGCTGATAAAATGTACAAGGACTTAAGGGAATACTATTGGTGGCCAGGAATGAAAAAGGATATTGCGGTATTCGTGGGAAAATGTTTGACTTGCTCCAAAGTCAAGGCAGAGTACCAGAAGCCATCAGGATTATTGCAACAACCGGAAATCCCACAATGGAAATGGGAACAAATCTCAATGGATTTCGTTACGAAATTGCCACGAACGGCAAGAAGACATGACTCTATATGGGTCATAGTGGACAGAGTAACAAAATCAGCACACTTTATTCCCATCCGAGAAGATTACAAAATGGACAAACTCGCTCAAATCTATATTGATGAAATCGTTGTACGTCACGGAATTCCACTTTCCATCATCTCCGATAGAGATAGCCGATTCACGTCGCGTTTGTGGCAACAACTTCAAAGGGCCCTAGGCACTCAAATAAATTTAAGCACCGCTTACCATCCACAAACCGATGGACAAAGTGAGCGAACCATCCAAACACTGGAAGACATGTTAAGAGCATGTGCCATAGATTTTAAAGGCAGCTGGGATACTCACTTGCCTTTGGTGGAATTTTCCTACAACAACAGCTATCACACAAGCATAGGCTGTGCACCCTTTGAGGCCTTATATGGACGCAAGTGCCGATCACCACTTTGTTGGTTAGAAACCGGTGATAGGCAGCTAATCAAACTCGATATTATACAAGAGACAACTGACAAGATCGTTGTTATCAGAGAAAGATTAAGGACTGCCAGAAGTCGGCAGAAAAGTTACGCTGACAATCGTAGGAAGCCCTTAGAGTTTCAGGTTGGCGACAAAGTACTTTTGAAGGTGTCACCCTGGAAGGGTATAATCCGCTTTAGAAAGCGAGGCAAACTTAACCCGAGGTATGTTGGACCTTTTGAGATAATAGAAAGGATTGGTCCAGTCGCGTACCGACTTGAACTACCTCAGGAACTTAGCAACATACATAACACGTTTCATGTATCCAATCTAAAGAAATGTCTGGCTGACAAAACACTTATTGATCCTCTTGATGAAATTCACATAGATGACAAACTAAACTTCGTAGAAGAACCACTCGAAATTTTTGATCGCGAGGTCAAAAGGTTAAAACGAAGTAAGATACCTATTATTAAAGTTAGATGGAACTCACGTCGAGGTCCTGAATTTACTTGGGAACGTGAAGACTATATTCGACGCAAATACCCTCATCTATTTCCTAGCACATCGGCAACCAACGGAACGAATTGAATTTCGGGACGAAATTCGTTTCAACGGGGAGATACTGTAACAACCATCGAAAATATCAGGTTAACACTTGACTTAATCTTCACCTAAGTCTGGACCTGACTTTCTTAAGGGTTTAAGTTAATACTGCCCGTACAAAGTTAAGTTAATACTGTTTGAGAAGTTACTACTGTTGGCCGTAGTTAGTACTGTTGGTTAGAAGTTTATACTTCTTACCGGGTTAATACTGTTGGTACAAGTTAATACTGCCCGAACAAAGTTGAGTTAATACTGTTTGAGAAGTTACTACTGTTGGCCGTAGTTAGTACTGTTGGTTAGAAGTTTATACTTCTTACCGGGTTAATACTGTTGGTACAAACTCCCAAGTTAATACTGCCCGTACAAAGTTGAGTTAATACTGTTAGTGGTGTTTCTACTGCTTTCGTAAAAATCTAAAAGTTACCCCTGCTATCATAGTTAGTACTGCTAGTGCAATTGTCACCGTTTCTACTGCTAGTTCAGTTTCTACTGCTAGTTCAGTTTCTACTGGTAGTCGAGTTACTACTGCTCTCGTTGTTTCTACTGCTTGTGTTACCACTGCTAGTTCAGTTACCACTGTTAGTTCCTACTGTTAGTGATATGCTTAACTCATTTCTAAAATCAACCAAGTGTTACTCACACTTTCAGTAAATCATCATGCCCGAATCAAAAGTTATTTAAGTTGTGCAAAGTGAGAAGTAACCGTGCATGCATCCTGTAAAAAGGAGTATTAGTATTTTAAATAAGGATAACCGTGCACGCAAAAAGGGTTATGATTACCTCTTTTCTCTCAAAAACGGCCAGCGAACCTATTTTCCATAAAACCAAATCAATTAACTTACACTTCCCATAAATCACCTCCACCCTCACCCAATCAAACCCCTTGATATTAATCATATACACTTTACCACTTATTCCTTTTGTATCCAACGGCAGAACTAAACACACACACAAACACAAATACTTAAAACACTCTCACCCATTTCTCTCAACTCTTTCAACACTTATATCCAGTTTTAACATAACACCCAACATATTCATCACTTCTCACCAAGAAATCGATCACTCCAGAAAACTTGCTCAATCTCAACTCTCGGTGGACAGAAACTCATCACTCAACACCCACATTTCCTGGTAAAAGAGGTAATCATGAAGTGCAAAATGTTTACATTTTATCTCGCACTAACCCAACTATTTCTATTTCGTTTTACATCTGTTCTTCACTAAATAAGTGCATTAGGGTTTTATACCTGAAAGTTTATAATGTTGTCTGTATAAAAACACTCCTAAAAACTATTCAAAATATTTACATCCGGGTTTATAAGAAGTTATGTGTTTTTGGTAAAATAAGAAAGTTGGACAACTTCCTGTCCAGATTTTAAGTTAACTTTGGACAACCCTATCTTCATCCAATCTTCATAAAGAGGTTTTGATTGTTAATTTGGAAATAGTCTTAATAAAAGAGTCACGGAATAAACAACCAAACCCGGGCAGATTCATTGTCTAACTTAGTGGGTAACCAACTTGTTTCAACTCGTACGTGTTGAAGCATATCACTAGACATTAATGGACACTTTCTCACTTGGATTAGGTCTCGATTAAGGGATCATTCCAGATTGTAATTTGCTCACAGATTATACCCGTTAACTCAACTCACAAGGTGAGTTCACTGTCCCCCTTTTCTGATTTCTGTTTTGGGGCTGAAAAGCATGCTTATACATCTTACCAACTTGGTTTTGCTCTTTATTCACTTACAAAAATCGTTGTTATACAAATTTTATGCGAATTGGGGTATGTCATATTGTTATGCTTGAGTGTTATTGCAAAGTCCCCGGGAACTCACACTACTAATTAACTCGTGGCTACGAGCCGTGGGTATTATGGGTAGCATGCTATTTAGGGTAGAGCACCCCTCACTCACACTTCAACGTGGGTGCATAATATCACCTTTACTCATGTTAGTTGAAGAACATGGAGCTATAGGGGCAAACCTCGGTCGGATAATCGGATTAGTAGTGGCCTCAAGGCATGAACATATACTTACTTATTTCTCCAATTCTTTTCACATTGATCTATTTATGCCCCCGATTGGGCAGTAATGATGTCCCCGATTGGACAGTATTCGTGTCCCTGAATTGGACAGAACTTTGGTCCCCGATTGGACAAACTACTTGATTTATTGGTAATAAAACTGTGTGCTCACCAACTATGGCCATAGTTGACTCTTTTTGTTTTGACATGCTTTTCAGGAGAACGTAGGTAAGGATGGATCGTATGTGGGCAAGTGCATGGAATCATGATTAATCAAGCTTTAATACATGATATTTTGAAGAAAACCTTCACGATATATATTTGTAACAATACTTTTATAACAATTGTATAAACTGATGTACCTTTAGTTGTTTTAAGACTACGTCTAAATTATGGTATTGTTGTTATATCTTGGTGTTGTGAAATCATTAGCTGTTGCACCTCGTATTTCCGCTTTAGCGGGGTGTGACATTTAGACTTAAGAACTTACGTTTATAAGTTAAACACGTATAAATCTCTGAATTTAACATGTTAGACTTGTTTTCGATTTGAGATCTTTATGGTTACAAATAAACTACAAGTTGAGACAGTTAATTATTTGTTATATATATCGACTTAAGGCCTTTCGGTTATAAGTTAAATACATATGACATACCAATTCTGTTCCTTCATATCGAAAGACTTCCGACTCTTATGTAGTCGTGCGGCGTGTTCCGATTTTCTATCGGCGGTATGATTGTTCAGATTATTTAATATGACTTACGAACTATATATAATTTAGAGAATATAATTGAAAATTAAGTCTCGTAGACTTAATCGTTCAATTAAGTTCAGTAAATTAAGTTATTAATTAATAAGTAAACGTGGATGTTTGGTGATCATTTTTGTTCACAATACATAAACGTTGAAAATTAATAAATGTTCGATAAGTTTTTCCTACTATACTCATCTAATGAAGTCTCATATGCTTTCGACCAGACAGTTTGAAGATCAGCAGAGAAAGCTTGATCGATTGCAAAGTCGTGTCAACAATTTGTTGAAGGACAAGCCGTCTCAGGGGGAGATATTGAATATCATGAGACATGCAAAGCTGATGAACTGCTAAAAAAAAGAGACGTGATGATACAGATGATGATCCCAACACACAGAAAGATAGAGAGCCGACTGGTCCTTCAACGACTGGTGAGCTAACTATGATTCACAGAAAGATAGAGAGCCGACCGGTCCTTCAACGACTGGTGAGCTAACTATGATTCAGGGGGAGTCTGTTGGTGTAGGAGGTTCTGGTAACTTAAAAGTATTTTTTTTTTTTTATATTCGACTTGAGATTTTAAATTACAAGTTAAATATGTTTGAAATAGTTTAAGTTATTATTAATGAAAGTTAAGTAGAATAATGATCGAAAGTCTTCCGACTTATACATAATCGTGCGGCGTGTCCCGATTGATATCGGCGGTCAGATTTTCTATTATGACTTATGCATTTTAGACTTGAGATTTATTATTTGACAAGTTAATTATGCAATATGTTATAACTTGCAAACGATACATATAATTTAAAGATATAATTTATAGTTAAGTTTGGAAATATAACTGTTCAATTTAGTCTTGGAAATTACATTATTAATTAAGTGTAAACTTGAATGTTTGGTGATCGTTTTCGTTCACAATACATTAATGTTTAAATTTAATTAATGTTTGCTAATTATATTTTATATTATAAGACTTTTGTAATCTTAGATTGATTCAGGGTAATCAATAAAAGATTTATAAGTTTATATAATGTGTTTATAATAGGTATTAAATACACAAAAGGGATTAATAAGATAATTCTTGGATTGATTCAGGGAAATCAATGAAAGAATTTATGTTATTAATATTTTATTTGTGTTTGTGCCTTTATGGGTCTGGAAATGCTGAAGATATATGCGGGTAGTAATATTTACATGTGATTACCAAAGACAACTTGAAGACAAAGACCTAAAGACGCTAGAGCTATTGTCAAGGGGGAGTCTGTTGAAAAATGTTTTGTGACAACAAATCTAGCTTGTAATAGACTTTTGGTAATTGTAATCAAGTTGGTACATTGGTTTTGAATTGTAAATGAAATATATTGCTTGGTAAACATTTTAGAGTTAAATATCAAAATGCTGAAAAATGTTGACCAAGGTTGACCGCGAAGCGAGTCAGTTCGCAGGACAAAATTGGGCTGCGAACCGAGTCAGTTCGCAGGACAAAAATGGCCTGCGAACCGAGTCAGTTCGCTGGGCCAATATGGGCTGCGAACTGAGTCAGTTCGCAGAGCCCAGTGACCTGCGAACCGAGACGAGTATAAGTGTAAATTAGGTTTTAAACCTAATGGACTTTTGCCACTTTCCACATCCAGACGACCTGCGATTCCAGAGACTTCTCCAACATTCTAATGGCTAGGTATTGATCGTTAACATTCGTTATAATCGATACGAAGCAATTAGACAATTGATTCGCTAATATATTGCGAAAGAATTCGTTATAGACCCTATAACTAGTATTGAGGGATTCCGCACCTTAATACCGTAGATAACCTCGTTATCGATCCACCACAACCGGACTTACAACAAACATAATAATAATGTCCTTGAGAATTATTATTACAAAACATCACCAACGAACCGTACATATTTTCTAAACGCGAACGATAACAAACACTTGGACATAACTAGTTGAGTGGACAACTAGCATGAATGATCTTTTGAGACATTCACTCATACATAACCTTGTGCGTTTAGGGCGCCAGAAGGTTACATTTTGGATAAACATTTATTAACTTAAACTCTCGCTTTCAAGACTCAGGTGAGTCTCATAGCCCCTCTTTTACTGTTTTTAACTATTGGGGTGAGAATACATACACTGTTTTCATTAACACGAGTACAGAAAAACACATATACGGATTGCATGAGTTTCACTTTCATAATCCACACCAAAGTCCTCTATACATCATAGTTTCGTTAGTATGGATCTTAGCGCGAGTATTAATGAATAGATCTTTTTGGGATTGACCATCCCCGTCCGGGTTAGAGCGCTAAGTGGTCAAACGGATGCATTATTATTTGTTCATACGGATGTTCTGGATTAGGCATCTGCAGGAGGCACACTTGTAAGTCCGGTTGTGGCAGATCGATAACGAGGTTATCTAAGGTATTAAGGTGCGGAATCCCTCAATACTAGTTATAGGATCTATAACAAATTATTTTGCAATATATTAGCGAATCAATAGTCTAATTGCTTTGTATCGATTATAACGAATGTTAACGATCAATACCTAGCCTTTAGAACGTTGGAAAACTCTCTGCAATCGCAAGGCAGCCGGATGAGCAAAGTGGCAAAAGTCTATTAGGTTTAAAATCTAATTTACACTTATACTCGTCTCGGTTCGCAGGTCACTGGGCTCTGCGAACTGACTCAGTTCGCAGCCCATATTGGCCCAGCGAACTGACTCGGTTCGCAGGCCATTTTTGTCCTGCGAACTGACTCGGTTCGCAGCCCAATGTTGTCCTGCGAACTGACTCGCTTCGCAGCCCAATATTGTCCTGCGAACTGACTCGGTTCGCGGTCAACCTTGGTCAACATTTTTCAGCATTTTGATATTTAACTCTAAAATGTTTACCAAGCAATATATTTCATTTACAATTCAAAACCAATGTACCAACTTGATTACAATTACCAAAAGTCTATTACAAGCTAGATCTGTTGTCACAAAACATGTCTCAACAAAACTCATATTGGTTAAGCTTCGAACTATGAGCTCATGGCAGTAGTATACATTTATTTATCGTAGTTTTGCGATACAAACAAACATGGAAATCTCGTGGTTCACATTTATATTTTGATATCTAAACCTATGAACTCACCAACATTATCGTTGACCATTTTAGTATGTATTCTCAGGTTCACAACAGGAGTAGGATTACTCCAAGATACAATAGCTCGAGTCGCATGATTTAGAAACATCGGAGATTTTCCTTGCATCATTGTTTTGTAATATTAGTTATGTATTAGAATCTCTAGAACCATTCGCGAACTCAGAAATTGATGTAAACAATTGGATTATCAATGCACTATTTTTGTACTGTTTTCAAAACGACGAATATAGTGGCCGTTCGATGTGACTTTGTGTAATGATTTCTGATTAGTCGCGCCCCGACACGACTTCCGCTGCATCATAATTTGGGGGTGCGACACGTGTTCTCCTTCAAAACACTATATTTGATCTCCGGAGCAAGTGCCAACCTAATTCTACTTGAAGCCTTCTTCTGCATCGTCTTCCAAACATCTTCTTTTATCGCTTCTGGTCGTATCTCTAATAAAGCTTCATCAATACCCTGTTGAACCAACACATCTTCAATTGTCATCATTCAAACCATGAAATCCATCTTCCCATCAAATACGGGGATCGAGAACTTTGACGTATCGCTTGCCATCCTCCCCAAAAATCAGAATATGTCCAGACAATTCGACAACTAATAACTCTCTGTCTAAACTTCTGATCGAAAATTCCTCTATTCAATATGTAGATCTATGTGTCTTGAATCGCCTTTCCAAAAATCTAACGGAAAACCTAATGCTCACTTTGACATTCAATATCTCCCAAACGGTATCTCCAACCGAAAATCCCAACGGTCAAACTGTAGATCTATATGCTACAAACCTATAGTTAAAAAATTACAACGATCCAACGGTTGACGAACTCAAATCGTCAATTTTTCTAACGTGGCACAGAAAGTGACGAACTAGAAAAAATGAATTTTCCGTCTCTCGTATTGGCTTTCTCCGTGTTGTGTGATTCTCTCCACGAACCTCGCTCTGATACCATTTGTTGGGATTGATGAATTCAATGAGAAATCACACAAGTAATATGGCCAATAAATAAATGAAACGGAAAAAGCAAAAACACAACGATTTAGGTGGTTCACCTCCTCAAGGTTAATCCACAACAAAAACTCTACTAACACTTTACGATTACAAGAATGAAGACACTCAACTCTCAACAATCTTGAATACCTTCACAAGTTTTTTCTCAAAAAAAATTTCTCTCCACACAAGTTATGTAACCCTAACACTTCTATTTATATAGGAAATACATAATTCTAATAACTCTTATAAAATAGGCAATAGAATTTGAGTCAAATTGTCGCACCCCCAAATTTGATGTGCAGCGGAAGTCGGGTCGGGGCACGACTAATCATGGATCATCACACAAGATTACATTGAACGACCACTATATGCGTCGTTTTGAAAACAATACATAAATTGTACATTGGTAAATCAAATGTTTACAAATGTTCATGAGTTCGCGAAATAATCCTAGAGATTCTAGTACATAACTAATGTTATAAAATAGTAATGCAAGTAAATCTCTATTGTTTGTAAACCATGCGACTCGAGCTAGAATTCCCTGTAGGCCATCCTATTGTTGCTGTGAACTTGAGAATACATACTAAAAATGGTCAACAATAATGTTGGTGAGTTTATAGGTTTGATATCAATGTAAAATGTGAACCGCGAGATTTCATAAGTGTTGCACGCATGCAAAATAATGTATACTACTGCCATGAGCTCATAGTCCGAAGCTTAACCGATATGAGTTTGCCTCCTGCAGATGCCTAATCCAGAACATCCGTATGAACAAATAATAATGCATTCGTTTGACCAGTTAGCGCTCTAACCCGGACGGGGATGGTCAATCCCAAATAGATCTATTCATTAATACTCGCGTTAAGATCCATACTAACGAAACTATGATGTGTAGAGGACTTTTGTGTGGATTATGAAAGTGAAACTCATGCAATCCGTATATGTGTTTTTTGTACTCGTGTTCATGAAAAGTTGTGTATGTATTCTCACCCCAATAGTTAAAACAGTAAAAGAGGGGCTATGAGACTCACCTGAGTCTTGAAAGCGAGCGTTTAAGTTAATAAACGTTTATCCAAAATGTAACCTTCTGGCGCCCTAAACGCACAAGGTTATGTATGAGTGAATGTCTCAAAAGATCATTCATGCTAGTTGTCCACTCAACTAGTTATGTCCAAGTGTTTGTTTATCGTTTGCGTTTAGAAAAATATGTATGGCCCGTTGGTGATGTCTTGTAATAATAATTCCCGAAGACACTATTATTATGTTTGTTTCTTTGTATACTTATCATAGTATATGTATTGCGTGTAATGTCGTATATAACTACTCGTTGCGATTTGTGATTATGCGTGTTCAGTACTTTGTGAAAACATGTTTTGAATAAGTCTGTGTTATGCGACACAATGGTTGTGTCGCTGTATGGTGTTGCGACATAAGGGTAGTGTCGCTGAATGTGAATTTCAGATAATTGTGCGACATAGGGATTTGTGTCGCAGGTCGTGAATTTAAATAAGTATGCGACACAAATCATTGTGTCGCTAGTCTCAGCGACATCGAAAATAGTTGGCGACACAAGGTATGGTGTCGCTAGTTTTGGCGACATAGAAAGTAGTTGGCGACACAAGGTATTGTGTCGCTAGTTTTAGCGACACAGAGGCTATTTTGCGACACAAGCGACTGTTAAGATCTTGCATTTTCGTGAACTTGGTCAAATGTGCCCGGTTTGACCCGAAACTTTTAGGGAAGCCTTAAATATGTTATTAGAGCTTAGGAAAATTGTCGTTACGTTTTATAGTGATCCTGAAAGTGTCGTTTTAAATTCCAAGTTAAAACAGTCCACCTCTTAGTTTTTCCGAAATTTATACGTTTTTCGTGGCTCGTTTTGACAAACCAAAGCTTCGAAATAAAATCCAAGAAAATTACCAGTTGTTCATACATGTCTTAGCTACTTCCAGTAAATTTTTCATAATTTTTGGTCAAGTGTAACTCACGAAATCGTTTGAAAATCAAACAAGTGTCCAGCAGGTCGGTTTTTAGACCTTTGCTCAGTGTTTGGTCCATATCTCAAGTTTTACAAAACTTCAGAAAACGAGATAGTAGAACGTTTAAAGAGAACATAAAATGTGAACTTTTCCAAGTGGTTTCAATCGATTTGGACTTGTGGTTCTCGAGATATGCTTCCTTAAATTTGACTCACTTTTCTGTCCAAAATGGCAGACTGGACATGTACTTTTGTAAAATGCTTTTGAGGTAGCAAACGACTTCAGAAAAATATGAGGCTTATGGATTTCGAAAGTAGACATCTTAAACTTGATTTTAGGCTCAAGATTCACTTGATTTGGTGTTGTTATGAGTTAGATATCCCGATCTAAAGTCGGGTAAAGTTTTGGTCCAGCGGTTAAAAGCTTTATCCAACGGTTTTTAGCTTTATCTTTTGGTTTTCGGTTTGAATCTTGGACATATTTAGCTAAAATGAACCTCTAACATGTAGATGAACATTATCCAAGGAAAATAAAAGAGTTTGGAAGAGGTTCTTACAAAGAAAACGTGATCTATAGTCGAAATCGCGAAAGAAGGTTGTTGCTGCTCGGTTTTTGCTTTCTTTATTTCTTCTTCTTCTTCCTCTTGTTATAGATGATGATGGCGGTGACTAGAATACTTGGGGAAAGCTGGGAAGTGTGGTGGTGGTGGTGGTTTAGGGCTGAAAGTGAGAGAGAGCAGAGAATTAAGAGAAAAGAGAGTGTTTGGTTGTTTGTGATTTGTGTGAGTGTGAAGTGTATATGTGTTTAAAGTGAGGAGATGGACCAAGGGGTTTGGGCCGGTCTTGGGCTGGGCTGGGCCGACATTGGGCTTGGCCCAATGTTGGTTCTCGGGCTCGCGTCTTGCTCCTCGATTTCGTGTTACGTTACTCGATCGGTTAAACGTTAATCGCACGTTTTAGATTTTAATCGTTAACGTTTACCCTCCGCGTTTTGTTTTTGATACGAAATTGCTATTTTAATTTGACCAATTATTTTCAAATGCATTATTGGACCTTCTCAAAATATTTGACGGGTTCCGTTCGGTGTCGATTTCGATTTGCGCGTTTTCGTCGCGTACGATACGTTCTATACGAAACGTAAAACGTTTTAGATATTATCGTAATAATATAAGTTAAATAACAATTATTTGTCATAATTATGTTATTTAATAAAATGTTTTTCATCAAAGTCCATATTTATTGTGTCGGATTCCATTGGATCGAATTTGCGTAATTACGATTAATTACGTACGTGTATATAATACCATATACAATGCGTTACTTTAATTAGCCCTATTTCACACTAATTACAAGTAATAATAACCTATTATAGGTACAATTGACGGCCTAAATTGCCAGGTGTAACACAAATATCGTGAAGGATCAAAAATTCAAACACCACCACCACTCATATCAACCAATCTGATTTCACCAAATCTTGGAGAAAATAAACTATTATCACCCGATCGGTTTCTACGCCTCTTCTGTTGGTGTGTATTTAGATTAGCATGTATTTAGTGATGTGTTATTGTAGCCATTTGTATTAGCCTACTTTATATATTTGTCCTTGAAGGACCACTATATAGTCAATACTAGTCTGATGAAAGAGGCGACTTACACTACAATATCTTCAACGCATAAAAAATAAAGATAAGATTCTAGTACGTGGTAGGTGGTGTTTACGGCTATAGTTACGAATCAGTGATGACAGAACGGGATAGTGGTGAAGAAGAGGGTGACGGTATTAGTAAATATGTAAATTATATAAATCATAATTAGCATCTTGTATTTTAGGATAGTTGGTTAGGTATTTATGGTAAAGATTGTTTCCATGTAATCTTGTTTGTATTTCCCTATATTAGGGACCCTTTGTGTATAATGAGATAACAATTACGATTCACCATATTCTCTATTATGGTATTAGAGCCAATTCTCTGATTACCTCGCCATACACGACCGTTCTTCCTCCCGTAGCCATGGCTGCCACCAACGAAAATACACCCAAAACATCTAGCCTCCATCCAGTATACACCGTCACAAATATTCAAAACAAAGTACGGATCCTCGATGGGACTACGGTCACGTATTCTTCCTGGGTAAAGCTGTTCAAACTCCACGCTAGAGGCTACAAAGTGCTCGATCACATAGACGGGACGCCTCCACCAAACAGCGCCGATAAAACCTACGAAACATGGGTTGAAATCGACACAATAGTCTTGCAATGGATATACGGTACGTTATCTAATGATCTCCTCGTTCGCGTTCTTGATTCGGATTCTACTGCTTACAATGCCTGGATCAAGATTCGGGACATATTTCTTAATAATAAGGGATCAGGGGCTGCTGCCCTTGAGCACGAATTCACGAACCTAACATTGGCAGCGTGCTCGTCTATGGATGAGTATTGCCAGAAAATCAAGGATCTATCCGAGCAACTCACAGACGTGGATAATCCAGTCAATGAAAAGCGAATGGTTCTCCAATTAGTTCGCGGTCTTCCTGCTGAATTTGATATAGTTGCATCATTCATAAATCAAAGCTCGCCGTCGTGGGACACAGCCTGCAGCATGATTCAGTTGGAACAGCACAGGCAATCGGCTCGTCAAAACTCCACCCAAACAGCCTTGGTAACACCCTCTGCCAACAAGAATTCGGCCACACCGGGACGCGCTGTCAACACCTTCACGCCACCTCCTTCCTCCACCGAGCAGCGCCCACATGGCCGGGGCCGTGGTCGTGGTAGAAGCTTTGGCCGTGGGAGTCGTGGTCCTAATTTCCCGGGTCAAGGTCGCGGTCGTTCGAATCCTCCAGGAGCTAATACGACGGCTGCCTATCCACCTTGGGCATGGTGGGCACCGCCGCCATGTCCTTACCCTACACAACCAGGAACATGGCCAAATCAAAATTGGACCGGCAGCCCACATCCTCAATCTCCACAGACTGCAGCGGCCCACATAGCATATCAACAAATGGGCTCCCAACATGTGCAGCCTGATTCAACAGCCCAATCTTCAAATGGACAGCAGCCTGTTAATGATTTTGATGCTCTTAATCCAACTGATCTTGGAGCTGCATTTCAAGCCATGCACCTTAACTATCAAGATCCTTCATGGCTTATGGACTCCGGGGCTTCTTCTCACATGACCGCGGATGCAGGTAACATTCAATCCCCTTTATCATCTTCTAATATACGCACTGTGTTTGTTGGTAATGGCACTAGTATACCTATTAAAGGATCCGGTAATGCTTTACATCCTACACCCCAAAGGACTTTCCATCTCCGAAATATCCTTTACACTCCTAACATCGTTAAAAATCTCTTATCTGTTCGCCAATTTACTCGTGATAATAATGTATCTGTTGAATTTGACCCTTACGGTTTTTCTGTGAAGGATCTCAAGAATGGGAAGATTCTTTCGCGTCACAATAGTTCCGGCGACTTATACCCCTTCACCACAGCCTCCTCACCATCGGTTCACCTAGCTACCACTTCCACTGATCAATGGCACAACAGACTTGGACACCCCGGCGCGAATATTTTAGATTTTCTTCGTTCTCATTTTTTTATTTCTTGTAATAAAGTCAAACCTTGTACGGTTTGCCATTCATGTCAAGTGTCGAAAAACAAGCGTTTACCTTTTTATGATTCCGTTACTTCTACTTTTGCACCATTTGATATTATCCATTGTGACTTATGGACATCTCCCATTATTAGTAATTCAGGCTACAAATATTATATGGTGCTTATTGATAACTTTACACAATATGTCTGGATATACCCACTTAAATACAAATCGGAAACTTTCACAAATTTTGCCAAATTTCACAAACTCATACTTACTCAATTTAACCGTAAAATTAAATCGTTCCAATGTGACTTAGGGGGGGAATTCGATAATCATGACTTCATAAATTTTGCTTCAACAAATGGCCTTGTTTTCCGTTTCTCGTGTCCTCAGACATCACCTCAAAATGGAAAATCCGAACGAATGATCCGACGTCTAAATGATATTGTTCGTTCACTTCTTTTCCATGCTCATCTTCCCCCAAAATTTTGGGTCGAGGCACTTCATACCGCCGCTTACCTCCACAACATCTTACCCACCAAACGACTACACTCTCTCACCCCCACCTTTGCCCTATATCTTAGACACCCAACGTATGACCATCTACGGGTCTTCGGGTGTGCTTGTTACCCGAACACCTCGGCCATTCAACCACACAAACTCCATCCCCGCTCTCTCCGCTGCATCTTCCTCGGGTACCCCTCCAACTTTCGAGGTTACCGCTGCCTAGACCCGATAACCGGGAAAGTCATTCTATCTCGACACGTCATCTTTGATGAAACTTCCTTCCCCTACAACAATCCTTCATCCTCAACCACATACACTTTCCTCGATGACCACCCTCTTCCGCCACCTTTCTTCACAACCTCACCAACCCCACCACCCTCGCCACCTCCAACTCACACGCCACCATCCCCACCACCACACAACTCACCACCACAAGAACCACCATCACGTACCGTCCCACCAACAACCAACATCCATAGTATGACTACCCGTGCCAAACATGGCATCTTCAAACCACGTCAAACTCTCAACCTCCATACGTCCACCCAACGTCCCATCTCTCCTCTCCCGTCCACCTATGCTAAAGCTATACAGGATCCAAATTGGTTAGGTGCCATGAACAATGAATATAATGCCTTATTGGAAAATGATACTTGGGAACTTGTTCCTCGTCCCACTGATCGCCCGATTATACGATGTATGTGGTTATTCCGGCATAAGTTCCATGCAGATGGCACTCTTCAACGTTACAAAGCTCGCTTGGTGGTTAATGGGAAATCTCAAACAGTTGGCGTTGACTGCGACGACACCTTTAGCCCAGTCGTCAAACCCGCGACAATCAGAACGGTACTAAGCTTAGCCGTCTCACGTTCTTGGCCCATACACCAACTCGACGTGAAAAATGCCTTTCTACACGGTGATCTGCAGGAAACAGTGTTTATGCACCAACCACCTGGCTACGTTGATAAAAAACATCCACATCACGTCTGTCGTTTACGCAAGTCTCTTTACGGGCTAAAGCAGGCACCCCGAGCATGGTACAATCGGTTTGCAAATTACATCACAAGTAATGGATTTCGAAGCAGTACCTGTGACAACTCTTTATTTATTTATCGACAGGGAACTCACACTGCTTATCTTTTGTTATATGTCGACGATATCATCCTCACAGCTTCGAGTTCCAACTTCTTGCAATCCATCATTCAAACCCTTTCTCGGGAATTTGCCATGACAGACCTTGGGACTCTACACCATTTCTTGGGGATCACTTTTAAACGAGATAAAAATGGTCTGTTCCTCTCTCAATCACAGTATGCTCAGGACATTCTTAAACGGGCTTCTATGACTAATTGCAATCCTTGCAATACTCCAGTAGACACGACCGCGAAAATTAGTGCTACAAACGGCGACCCTTTACCGGATGGTACTCTGTACCGAAGCTTGGCCGGAGCACTTCAGTATCTTACGTTTACCCGGCCTGATATTTCCTATGCGGTACAACAAATATGTCTGTTTATGCATGCACCACGTGATTCCATTTTCTCTTCATGAAACGCATACTCAGATATATTAAAGGAACTATCAACTACGGCATACGAATAATTGCATCACCCAGTCACACACTAACCGCCTACTCGGATGCAGACTGGGGGGGTGCCCTGACTCGAGACGATCGACATCTGGATACTGTGTTTATCTCGGCGACAACCTCATTTCTTGGTCGTCAAAACGACAATCCACAATATCACGCTCCAGCGCCGAAGCTGAATACAGGGGAGTCACCAATGCCGTAGCTGAGGCAAGTTGGCTACGCAATTTACTTCTCGAGCTTCACGTCCCATTACGACGGGCAACTATCGTTTACTGTGATAATGTCTCAGCAGTTTATCTATCCGGCAACCCAGTGCAACATCAACGAACAAAACATGTTGAAATAGATATTCACTTTGTGCGGGAAAAGGTTAAAGTTGGTCACATTCGTGTTTTACACATTCTCGCAGCTTATCAATATGCTGACATTTTTACAAAGGGTCTACCTCGACAACTGTTCGAAAACTTCCGTACCAGTTTGAGCGTTTGCTCTCCTCCCGCTCCAACTGCGGGGGACTATTAGTAAATATGTAAATTATATAAATCATAATTAGCATCTTGTATTTTAGGATAGTTGGTTAGGTATTTATGGTAAAGATTGTTTCCATGTAATCTTGTTTGTATTTCCCTATATTAGGGACCCTTTGTGTATAATGAGATAACAATTACGATTCACCATATTCTCTATTAGACGGGTGGCGGCGTTCGATAATTGCAATAGGCAAAAGAGTGAGGTTTCGTGGATCTACAACTCTCAACCCCTCAACCCTCGGGGCTTGGCCCTAGACCCCCGCAAGGGGGCTCAACCCCCTTACCACCCACACTTACTAACTCATTTTATAACTTTACTTACTTGAAATACCTCTGTTCCCGAGCAAATCTCAACTACACTAAAATTATTGATAATAGTCATGTGATTGAGATTGGATTAAGTTGAGGAAAGTTACTAAAGCTCATGAAAATTTGAGTGATATGAAAGAAACCTTACTCATTGATGAGATCTCAGGATATGGGTTCAAAAAGAAAATTTAATTAAGGAGATATCATTTGTAATGTTAACATTATAATTGAAATGTGCAACTAATCAATCACAAAACAAATAAATCCTTTTATATTACATTTTATAACCATTAACTTTTAGAAAAATACAAGTTTAATCTTTACTTTTAGCCAAGGGCACATGATGTTGGCAGCACAATTTATTTTTTCTTAAATTATTATTAATTAATCAATTAATATATATATATATATATATATATATATATATATATATATATATATATATATATATATATATATAGTATAGTAGTATAATATAAAGGAGGATATCACTCTCAAGAATTAGTAAGCTTCTTAAACTATTTGAGGAGTTAGTACACTTTGTTGTCCATTCCTATAAGAAACCGTGATAACGATACGAGGCTAAGTATACGGGTTTTGATTATCTTAACGAATTTTATGAAATAAATGCACAAAGTTTAGTTATTCTCTAAGGAATTTGACCATGTCAAGATTTGTAATGTATTCTTTTTAGAACGGATTTGTAATGTATTCTCTTTAGAACGGATTTGTAATGTATTTTTAATTACACAAAAAACATACAGTTAAAAGACAGCACAATTAGTGACAACTATGAGACGATTGGCCGGGAAGGAAATATTCAAATGATTACACATACATATTCTGTGCAGGATTCAAACGTTGAGCTTTTATTGGAACTAGTATATTTTATGAATGGATTTATGTTCATATGAGGGATTGTCAAAAAATTTCATAAAAATTGGCTTTCACTATCTTTTATACATATAATCATTGAAAGATGTCAACAAATAAGTTACGTATTATCTTTAACATATTCAAAATAAACTCAAACTATAATATTCATGCTATATATAATCAAACGAATATATAACATATTATGTTTAACATTTTACTTATTCTTTCCTGATAAAAATGTAAAATACGGGTATATAAACTAGTTAATATAAGGGGACCGATCAAAATCTGAGTCTATAAACTAGTTATAGACTCACATTTTATTTTTAATAATAATAATTAACGTGTTTTAGCATTTAATCATGTCGTACTTGAAGGCTGAAGCCTCAGATTAATTTGTTAGTCAACCCGGCCCGAGGGTTCTTGGCGCGCACCTTGTCATTAGAAAGATTAAGTTAGAAATCACAACAAAAAAGTGATATAATTTAGTAGTAACACACTAACACATATGTTAATGGCACAATGAAAAATTGAAAATTGTCATGATATATGAGTTTTGAGTGACATTCTAGAAAATGCATGTTGTAAATAAGTGATTGGGCTAGGTGACTTAAAATCCACGTGACTAAAGTCTAACATTCGTAGTATGTACTTAATTATTCGGGCGTATACTGCGTGCAAGAAACTTGTTGTTTGTTGCTATTGTACGTAATTTATAGTATTTTTGCCGAGTGTCATTGTCACGTCACCAAAATACATACGATGTCAATAAATAACAAGTTTTTTGCATACGATGTACACCCAAACAATTTCGTACACACTACGAATTTCTGACATTAGATAATTGCATTTTCACCGACACTTCTCTATGATTTTTTTTTCTTGTAGTGACTAGCGAGTGTTTAAAGGTGGTTATATATTCATTTGATTTGATTTGATTTGATTTGATTAATAATAAATGTAATTGGATAACAAGTGTGATGCATATCGCAATCCAAATTTCCAATTTATACCTTTGGAAGAAGGCTCACACTAGAACTAACTTCTAGTTATAGAATTGAAATCTTGTTTTTGTGATGACATATATATAATACGTAGTCCAAGATTCCTTGTTAACCATATATGGAGTTAAATATCAAGGATTTGACAGGCCTATGCCTATCACTCCTTCGCCACTGGTCTTTCTTTCATACGAGAATCGTCGATATCTTAAACTCGTCACCTCTTAAAGAGAATATGTTTGTGTGTGAGGTAAGTTGTGGTGCCACATACTACGTTTTAAACTCCAAAACCCCTATAAATACCAACATTTGTTCCATGCAAACCAGCACATGAACCAACAAACTTGAAACACATAAAAAAAAAATTGACCTTATAACAAATTAATAACCTTTTTTGTTATATGATGCCAAGGGAGAGGGACCCATTGGTTGTTGGACGTGTGATAGGCGATGTTCTTGATAGTTTCACCAAGTCGATTAATCTTAATGTTTCGTATAATGATAGGGAAGTTAGCAATGGTTGTGAGCTTAAACCCTCTCAAGTTGTGAATCAACCAAGGGTTGATATTGGAGGTGACGACCTGCGCGCTTTCCACACTTTAGTACGTTTCTCACCCTTGTTTCTTTTGAGTTAATTTTAAATTTTTTTGAATTCCTTCTATTGATCAAGTTACTAAAACGTTATTACGATATAGGTGATGGTGGATCCTGATGCTCCAAGTCCTAGTGACCCTAACCTTAGAGAATACTTGCATTGGTAAGTTGTTCTTTACACTGAATTTGTAAACTTAAAAGCGCCCATCTAGCTAAACGCCATTGAATTCTTGAAAATTCGTGTAAAGTGTGTTTTTGGAGATGTAATACGACACAAACACAAAGCAAGCATTGTATTTGTGTGAGTGACTTAAAGTTGAAGTTAAAACCATGATTGAGAGGTACTAAAAACATAGAATATATAAGTGGCTTACATTGCTTTCAACAAGCCACCACATATTCAATAAAGCAAGCTTCGATATACAAGGTTCATAGCTTATTCGATCATCTCATTGGTCAACTATTTCTATATATACTTTTACTTTCTAACTTTATTTTTATACCCCTGTCGCTGTTGAAAACAACTTGTATTTGATTTATATATATATATATATATATATATATATATATATATATATATATATATATTATCTTTTGTAAATATTTGTCGTGTGCAAAATATTCTAGGATATATTGTCAAATACAAACAACTTTCGTATCTCATATATTATGTTGTTTCTGATTGGTGTAATCTTTTGTTTTTTCTAACAGTTTATTCTCTGTAAACCATATAGGTTGGTGACTGATATTCCAGCGACCACAGGAGCACGTTTTGGTGAGTTTTTTGTTTTTTCATTTCACATCCAACATTATAAATATGTTGCTTTCCCAAACCCCTTATAACCGGTCCTTCACCGCGGCTAATCGCAACAAAATAAGATGTTACATAGATTTATTCTTCACTTCTTTTTCGTAAGTATTGGATCCCTGAGAAAAGAGAAGTGTTTAAAGTAGTTTTTTACCCTCTTTCGGTAGCTGGTAAGCCAGAGTCGCAGTCTTTTTTTGTTTCTTTTCTTTTTAGCCTTTGTTCGACACAACCTTTGGTGGACCACCAATCCACGAGGACCAAGCCCACCACTAGACAAACTTGGTCTAGGTAAAACTCTTCTAAACTCTAAAGATCGAGATTGATGTGACCCCTAAAAATTGTTTACAATAAGTGAGATTTGATGAGTCTTAAACTTCCACAGTACTTCCCCATTATTCCAATATTTGGCCGATATCAAGGTTTATTATCAAACGTTTTCAAGCGTGCTTGCTTGCGACCAAAAGAGTCGAACTTGAACGTTTTAAAACATGGCTAGCTAGTTCTTTTCATTTTATAGTTATCATAATGAAATACATAATGTCACTGTCGTTTATGGTACTAAAGAAATTATGGTGATTTGTCCAAGTAAAGTGAAAACTATATGCATTATTCAATCGGCAGGAGGAATTTCATAAAGCATTCACTCTTTCTAGTCATCCAAGAATCTTTTCTGCCCAAAAGCAAAAGGAAAAAACATATCCAAACAATTTAACATCTAATCACTTAATAAATATGTTGTTTGTTTTATTAGTTTGATCCAACCTAATTAACTAGATGACGTGGATTCTTATGCGAAACTAATTAAAGTAGACGAATGAAGTTTTATTCTCATGAAAAAGTGAACTTTGAGAACATGTTCAAAAGCATTATAATATGGCATGATAACATTATAATGTTGGTATGAAGTTTAATTTCAACTATTGCTAAAAAAGAGCCCATAAAGATACAATCTACTATAGAGATACAAATAACAGATATTGTAACTTGTATATCATATGGTTTAATTAATTTGATGAGTGTACGTAGGTCAAGAAATCGTGTGCTACGAGAGTCCAAGGCCATCAATGGGGATTCATCGGATGGTTTTCGTGTTGTTTAGACAATTGGGTCGCCAAACTGTATACGCTCCTGGATGGCGCCAGAACTTCAACACAAAAGACTTTGCTGAGCTGTACAACCTTGGATCTCCTGTGGCCGCCGTCTACTTCAACTGCCAACGTGAGAGTGGGTTCGGAGGACGACGAAGATAGGTTCAAAGGCGTGTCAATGGCATGTAAATTGACATATATTATAAAAGGATATTGAAACCATGGTAGTCTTCTTTATATTTATAATAATAATTATTATTATGATACATATAAAGAAGGGTGTAACTAGGAAGAATAGTCATAAAGGAATAAGAATACTTTGTGTGAGGACGAAGTTGTACGTACGACTTGGCTAGTAGCAACAGAGAAATGATAGAAAGAAAAAAAAAAAATAATGCAATGATATGGAATGAAATAAACATATATCCTTTATCTATCTCTATTTCTTAATTTATTGCTTTGATTTAATGTCTATCTATCTATAATATAAAATGAAATTTTAATTCGTTTCGGTTGACGTACGTAACAACTCGTCCCACGTAATATGAAAACGGAAATTTGAGACTCTTATTATGAGTCATAAGTCGTCGGTTACCAATATCTTTTTAAGTTGAAATATGAAGTTACCCGATTATCCGATTGCTTTAAGCTTTGAGGGTGTTATAGGTGAATTGGATAACAAGCCAAACAAGAAGTACAAACTGACCCATTATAAACTAAGTTACACTTGTAAAATTAGAGTTCTAATATGTCCAAAGTGTAGATAAAGTGCTTTTTCAACGAGGTAGTTAGTTGTGTGTTAAATTGTGATTTGGGACAAATTTTATCGATAGTATGTAGTTGGTTGATATGAGTTCTCATGATTAGAAGACAATTTGTCTTTGCTTTTTATTAAACGTACAAGTAACATCATCAATTGTTTTTCTGTCTCAAAAATACGTGAGCCATTTTATATATCAATTACATCATTGAAAATTAAAGAAACGATCTGAAATCGGTCCCAATATTAGTGCATTGTTTTTAAATATAACAGTTTTTTCAAGTATAAGTATTTGAGTTTTTTCTTATAAAAAATAATAATAAATTAAATAAAAAAGACACTACTACACTACGAATAATCAGTTAAGCGGTGAAAATGCTCATTTAAAGCACGGAATTTTTTTCCTACAAATAATTTTCAACTCTTGTTCCCCTAATCCCTAAAACGTGATGGGTAATCCGTAGTAATTCGTAAACGTTTCCCACGGATTTTTCACATACATATTACAATAAGTATATATATATATATATATATATATATATATATATATAATAATCAATAATTCATAGTGATGCCGTGGGAAGCTTGATACATTTGCCACGAGATTCCTACACAATCACCTACGACATAACCTCCCCACGGATTATCCAAGGATATAAATATCCTTAAGTAATCCGTGTGAAATTTCTCACGAACTTCTTACGGATAATAGTTCTGTGGGTAATCTATGAAAAATCCGTGTATAATGTCTAAATGAAATAATAAAAGATCAATCATCAGAAATCCGTGAAAGCGAAATAACACTAAAATAAATTATTACATTTTATAGTTTTAACCTTCCAACTTTCTCATATATTCAAAAACTTTTATAAAGACAAATATCAGGTACTCCTAATTTCTCTTTTTTTAGTTTAAAAGAGAAAACTGATCGGTTAAATTCTAAGAACTTAAATTTTGAGCCACCACCTGATCGGTTAAATTTTTAGTACTACTTTTTTGTAGTTATTTTACTGTATTTGATAAGTTTTTGGTTTAATCTGGTGAGAATTATATTAAGCCTACCAATGTCTTCACTCAATCGTTCAAGTGGTCATAGTCGAACGTTTTCTTAGTATTATTACTTGATTATTTATTCAAGTACTTAGACCAAAAGTCAATCGAAACTAACCTAACCGGTCTGACCCACATTCAATAATTACCCATTCAAGTTTTCAACCCAACACCATGATCATTTGTTAACCAACTCGCCTGAACCGCCTCCTCTACCATTCCAAAAGCCTAACCAAATTTTGGTGCAATGACAGACGAGCTTCTCGTTATATCACACACATAATTTGGTCACTGTGAGCCAGAAAAAGATACAAGTACAGAAAGAAACTGTAACCGCCCAAAAAACTGAGTTCGAAACTCATCATAGGTTTGCAATAACAATCATTCCCCATAAGTAATAAATGTAACTTAGTTGCACTCTATAGTATCACGTGGGATTCTTGCCCAACACTAGTACAATAGAAATGGTACAAGGTACAACAATCTAAGTGTTATATGTAAAGATGGAAACAAAACATGACACTGCTATACTTGCCTAGTTGGCCGATAAATGCGCATCTCACAGCTCATCCTGCAATACCAGCAAACATTATTAAAAACAAGAAGAAATTTTTACCAATGAAACCGATTTTGGGATATCATTTAGTTCTAACGCGCCAAACTGATAAATATAAAAATAGTTAAAGAGCAAACAGATCAATCAAACCACCAAAAGCTGCCAAAGCCTCCCTTTTTCAAAGCATACAACCTCGTAAATTGTTTTCTTAAATTATTTTAGATCATTTTTCTTATTGTAATGAAACAGCTAATGTGATCAGATTGGCGAAACTTTCGTTTGTAAATGAATGAAATCGTAATTTTTAAGATTTGTGTTTGTAAAGAACGAGGAACCTCATTCAATAAGAAAACAAACTTACATGATAATCGTCGTAATCACGGCGCTGCAAGTAAGAAAAGCCAAAATCAGGATTAGATTAATAAACTTAATCAAAACAAAACAAAAATAGCAAAACTTATGAGAAATTGCAATACAATTCATCTCTATAACAAGGAAAACTGTAATAAGAAATGTGTTGAATGAGCCACAACGTGTAATTTTAATGCATAAAACCTCCTTTGTCATTTTAGCTAAATAATAGTAAGAACATGACTGAATATATGTCTTTGTAATCATATGTGACACGCTCATTATTTGTAAAAAAATCAATAGTTTTGGACACGAAGAGCTTTCCGGTAACCCAACCCATACGACCCATCCATATTGCTATTTCAAGCAACAAGGCATGGAAGTCCATATATCCTGTATACAAACATATACTAAAGTACATCACATTATATATTAACCTTTCGGTATCTGTCCCGCCTTCTATCATAACCTCGTTCTCTCTTCCTCTTTTCACCTTCTTCTCTTGCCCTTTGTGCTTCCTGCACATTGTATAGTCAACGTTAAATAAACATATAAGTCTAGCAACAACAGTAAAATGAATTTAATGGCAATTAGTCCAGTAACCCACCTCTTCCTCCCTTGCTTTCTTTGCTTTCTCTGCTTCCTCCAACGCTTCTTTTTCGATCTAATTTTCAAGCAAAAAAAGGATTTAAGTGGAAATTCCAGTAATTACTTGCAAATTGAACAGTTGGATTATCTCAAATGGGTCAGATATTAATTAGCCATAAAAGCAAAATATCAAATGGGTCGAATAGGTTGAATGCCGTGTAAGTATAGGTTTAATGCACACAACATTCTAAGTCGATTTACTTAAATATTTATTCTAGCAGTATATTTTTTGTAATTATATGTGGGATTTTTTTTATTAACCCTTTGAATCGCTTATTAACACAATAATATCCAAATTTTTTTGCGAATATCCATAATTTCGCAAGATATACTTAAAGACAACAAGAAACGTAAAAAAGTCAAATTTAGAAAGAAAAAAAAGGTCAAACATTTTTGCAAAATAAGGCACCTTGCATCAACAATACGGTTTGCTTCAAAAAGTCAAACTTCATTAAAAGAAAAGGTAAAGTTCTCCAAAGAAGTGGTCCAAAAAGCTAATTATGACACCACTTATATTTGTGTATCATGTAATGTAACGCAGAAGCAAGGACATACCTCTCTGTTAGTGAAAACTTCTTTTACCACATCTTTTGCGTACTCTGGATCATCACAGATCAGAACGTTGTCATAAACAGATCCAGCTTTCACCTGCATCCGTCAAACAATAGTTGAAGTAAGTTCTGAAAAACTCTAAAACATAAATATGTTAGTTGTATTTTAGATAAAAACATCCTTAATTGAGGTATGATAAAGGACCCTACCTGCCAAACCTCAATTCCCACATATTTAATAGGCTTGAGCACATATAGATCAGGATCATCTTCAAATTCTGAAAAATTACAAAAAATACAAGTCATTGGCTAAATTTTATCCATTTACTTATGAATGGGTTGATTCGAGTAATGTTTTTATATCATATTGCTCAAAAATGCACTCAAAAAATAAAAATAACAATCATAATTGGCTTAGAAGGAACTCGATAAACTGCAGCCTGCCGGAGTGTATTTCTTAAGCATAATATCTCCTAAATCATTTATTAACACATGAATTGTTTTTGATATTAATAGATTTTTGTTATCATATCTAACAAACTACTTATGCAAGAAAAATGTAAAATGTTTTACAAAATTTGTTTTGGGCCAATCCAATCAGACCTGTACAAAAACTATCTATTTTTACTCATTATCGAATGTGAGTATTTTGCCCCCTCTACTGATAACACACACTAACATGCAGGTGTATGCATTATGTAGTACCTGGGTTATCAATCCAAGGGATCTTCCATTTCCCCTTGTAGTTTGGATTCTTTATTTTCTGTAACAGAACAAAAGATTTGCTCAAATTAAAATATTGATATGATCCTACACGATGCTTAAAAAAGGTAGTAAAACTTATCCATACCTTTGGTTTCCACGGCCCTTTGTATGCTGGATTTGGTATCTTTGGTGGTCTCCATACCCCATCCTCATCTTCGTCCCAGGTATCAGGCTATTAGGAGTTCAAAACAGCAATGAAAAATATTAGCAAAAAATTTCGAGAAACATGTGACCAAACCACGAATGAATTACAACGTGGTAGTCTATCAACCTGTTTAGCTTTGGGGTTAGGAATTTCTCTTGGAATTGACTCATAGCCCTGAGATATCATATAGCAAACAAATTCAACAAAAAGAACATCAAACTATAAAGAAGGATGAAAGCATAAACTCTGCTACCTACCTCTGGCTTGACTTGATTTGGATCCTCAATATATTCTCTTTCCTCCCAATCTGTAGGCTGAAAAGTATACAAATCCATTTGAAAATGTACCTCAGTTGACATAAAAAATAAATTAAGTGTTTAAACTTCAATAGAAGGAATTCTTATCATAGCACATGCAAACATTATAAAGAGCAGGTATTGGAATTTAAGGTTAGTTTTTATTTTTTAATTTATTCTTTTAAAAGCAAGAGTTGCATGCCAATATTTGAAAGCGCAAACATTGAAATGCAAGTTTTTTAATTATTACTTTGATTATATTTGAAAGGCAACGACTTGCACACCAACACTCAAAAGATCAAATATCAAAATCAAAGATTAATATTCTCATTAAATGGTTTAAACTATATATGTGTATGTCAAAGGTGGAAACTTGGCCCATTTACTTACGAATGGTAGATTCATGTTAATATCTGCCAGTTCAAATGCAAACTGCTAGCTTAGAAGGAATCGTGTCAAATGGGTTTGTCCAAAGTGCATTTTAAATTCACTGAAGTATACAACCTCCTAAATTATTGTACTCAGGAAAATTGAATAGTACTTTAATATTACAATTCTTGTAATCTTATTTTACACACTACACACAAAAACTGTTACAAGGCATTCGAACATGGCTCATTATGTTTTGTCCCATACCTAAAACTTACGCACTTTAACCCATTACCAAACCCGCCCGAATCATCCATTTAGCAACCTCTAGTGTATATGAAATAAGTCTTAAAATCACCTTTTTGGCATGCACATCTTTTATTTTACGGGGTGGAAGGATATCCCAATCTGTATACATGCTTCCAGAATCTCTTTCCCTGCCATCTATTAGGATACTATAACTTGCATCGGGCCTAAGGATAAACGTGTAGAAATGAGTTAACTTGTCAGTTTCACACTGCAGATCCTTCTTGATAGGATAATTTTGCCCCTGATAGGATACGATAACATGAAGCTTCTTTGTCTGTGTTCCACATAAATCTGGTCCAAACATCACACTTGCGAAAAATAAACAAACAGATGTCAATACATAAAATGCAATTATAAATAGAAATAATGATAATATGGATATGTTATATTGTTAAACCTGTAGGGAGTGTCACCACCAAATTTCTTTTGGTTGACATATCCAGACATAAGCTTGATATAACCACCACCACACTCAATATCCTGTTCAAATTTTATAGAGTATTGTAAAACCAGTGTTCTGTTTTTGTTGTTGAATTCTGGGATCTTTGCAGAGATGGCAAAATGTCTGGCATCAGTTGATGTCTGAATACCTGAAAGAGTTTAAAACAATACAAAGATCTTTAAAATTCAGGGATTCTTATTTTGTTTCACATGTTTGGTGAATATTCAATAAATGACGACAAACATAATTTAAGGTGTTCCAAATTCTTGATTTCGGATATGAATTACGAATCAAATTTTGACTTCACATATATGGTTACTTTTGTTTAGATAACTGCAGCTTAACTTGATTGTTCACCGTATTTGCATTTCCCATATGATTCCCTTACATATATAAACATATGACAGTATGAATAAACCAGCTAATTTGTACTATTGCACTAGACCTGATGGTTATACGAAAATAAATTTATGAAATAAACGCGAAGGATGTAAAGCAAATGGAAGCCAGTATCGGTATCTAGTACTTTACCAACAAAAATGATAAAATGCTATAAAGACAGCAAACAATTTAGGCCACAACTATTAGCCTTTAGATTGCAAAGTGTATCCTAAATTTAATTTATACTCTAATGAATAGTGGGGTTGAAGACATACGATTAAAGACATTGCAACTTAAAATAGGAAAGAGAAAAAAAAAACCCAATTAAAAGCATTGCATGACTTTATACACAAACTAATCATGTGCACCTTCCCAAAAAATGGGCCCTCACTAAAGAAATTTTTTCAGAAACATTTTAATCCACATTAATAGTTTCCTAATTTTGCAAAGAGCATGACATGAAATAAATTTTACCTTTATCATCTGGATCGCCTGACCATGACCCAGCCGTGTGTTTAAACGAACCAGCCTTTCCTTCACTTCTTTTCCAATCGGACTTCACCCACCGGCTCTGCCACCCATCTATTTGCCACAAATTACGAATAAAATAAACACTTTTAGTTAAGTATGGATATTCAAAATTCCAAGTAAGAACACTACATCTCTTGTATCTAGAATTATAACACATTGCGCATAGCCACTCAAAAAGGATAATTGCACATAACAGCAACATACTTTCACCAGAAATAAGAATGTAAACTGAAAACTACCAAAAATAGCTTGCGAAGTCACTAGCAATGTACTTTCGTATTTTAACCGGTATTTTGAATATTACATGAAATAGCAACATTCTTCCTTTTTGTTTACCAATCCCAGCAACTTCTAGTTTCATTTCTTTTACCAATGATAGGAACATATACGTAATATACCTCACAGTTGCTATGATTTTGAAAAAAATGAGAGTAAGTTATGTTGCTACTATTACTAAAAGTGTGAACATGTAATTATATTTGGCACAATTATCCCCCCTCAGAAACCACAATACAAATCAACTACTGAAATCGTATAAATACTAGAAAAAATTCTTAATTACTAACGCAGTCTCCATTTCCAGTAGACTTGCCTCAAGTGAGCTTACTTAGGGTTAAACTTACACAAATATTATTAACAATTTCACTCATTAAACAGCTTAAATCTTAAACCTGATTGTTTCAGTTAACATAAATAAACTTGTTTAAACACACTTCTCATAAAATCATGCAGATCATACAAAATAAACAGGTTTAATCAACAAAACATCATATTTATTTTCACCATTTCAAATAAAATCACTTGAGCTAAAACTTTACCTCCAAATCGCTCTTCGAAGATGATTTCAGAGGATGAAAGATTGCAGATAGAAAGAAGCACTAACAGTAACAGCAACAATAGTGCCCTAAATTTGAAGTGTTGATGGAATGATTCAAATGCAACTGTATGCTTGCTCATCTTTTACCAGTTTGATACTGACATAATATAATAAGAATAAGAATAAGAATTTGCTAAATATTGTAATTTGTTATTTATAGGAAATTTGTGTGAAAAGGGTCTGGTATTGGATGTTAATTACAATATATGCCATTCTTTTTCGTTTTTAAAAATATTTTAGAATTAGAACAATCAGGGAAAGCAGCCACGCCAAGACTTTTTAAATTTTTATTTTTTGTGTATAAATATATTCCTTGACTTTTTTTAATATATATAAAAGTGGTGAGGTGATTGTAATTTTTAAGCAATAAATTGATTTTTGTTTTAAGATAAACATGGTTTAATTTATCTGTTTTTCAATTACGTTACTCTTGCAACGCAACGGGAAACAAAAGTTGATGGCATCTGATGTTTTTAGTAGATTTTGAATGATTATAGGTGGTCGGTTATGGTTGAAGTTGGTCGATGTCCCTTGAAAACTATAAGAAATTTACAGAATACTTTCAAACGTAAGAGATGAAGTATTCATTTTTTAAAATAAGAAAGGGTAGAAAATCTTAAATCATAAATTCTATTTTCTTAAAAAAAAAAATTCTGAAAAATTTCAACTTGAACACGTTTTATAGCTTTTCAATTTTTTAAAATTGAAAGAGTTTTTTGTAACTAAACGCGCCATTAATTTCTTTTAGAATCGAAGTTAAAAGCATATGTCGTTTTGTTACGATTTTAAAGAAATAACAAAAAAAATAGTAAGATTACAAGTCTAAAAAGTTGTGGAAAATGGAAGAAATATTGACTTGAATTGACTTTTGGCTAGTGCCCCGGCCAATGTATTTCAGTACACGTCTCACCAGCCAATCAGATTCTCTTGTTTTGCATCTTGCGGGCCCTCCACTTGGCTTTTAAATTAATTAATAATGAAAATAGAAAAAAGTTTTCTATCAATAACATCATTTTTTTTTGTCACTTTTCCCCCATATAAGTTTACAAAGTTACAAACATCCCAAAATGCGGTTAAATGTGTTTTAGTAATTATTATTTATTAGAAATTATAAATAAATATAAAAAGTTAGTTAGTTTAGATGTATGTTAAATTTTCCATCAATAATTCTATTAGGATCGTCAACTATGAACACGTAGACATTATTCAATAGAGGATATATAAGGTTATATTTGTTAGTTTCGACTCTTTAAATAGACTTATTTTTTCCTTTAAAAAGAGATCACGCCCAATTTTAAAAGTCAAAAATACATCTTAAGGATCATATATGTAAATCAACAATAAATTAAATGGTCATTAGCCCTCCAACCACGAATGTGGGTTTAAATCTAGAAATTGGTGTGTGAGTTATTGATTTCTAAAATATATTATATACATAAATTCGTTCTATAATTTAAAATAAAAAATAAAAATAATAAATGATGGTCGCACTAGTTAGAAGCTAGGCATTTTGGTAATATTGTGAGACAATAGAGGCATTTTGAAATAGATGATGGGAAGAATTTAAGTTGGATAGCTTGGGGGAGTTGACCGTCGCTTTCATTCGGGTTCAAAGTCTTTACCCGTGTAAGACGGCGTTTTGCCATTTAATATACTTTTGTTTCGTTTACATGATTAATTAATTTTATTGTTTTAATCTGCATCATAATCATAATTTGTTTGGTAGTTTTCCCAAATTTGATTGGGTTTTATAATTGCTACAAAAGGATGTGATTTTTAATTACGAGCTTATATAACCGTAACAGATCCTCTACATTTGATGCACTATTACTCTAACAAAAAACTAGATCAATGAACCATTTCTATAACTACTTTAAAGTAAACTAAAAACACAATTGCTTTAAATACAATTACATTTTAGTCAGTTTAGTTGATCAAGGTGGCTGCAAGAAATAACAGCAATCCCAAAATCATTCCAGAGCTATATGTACAATGTGACGAAGAAATATCTTTTGCAACGACCTCATATACATTCCCGGATCCTTCATCTTTCACTTTGATGCTTGACGTGCCTAAAGTGACACCAAAACCAAAAGTGTGTAAGCAAGATTTATTCCCTACTACCGAATGTGCGTTTTGAAAGTAATTAACTAATAATGTAACTTGTAGAATCAGAATTAGATCATCACATGATACGCCGTTGGATAAAGCTAAGGACAGTTGATAAATTTACAGTTATCTAATTAACTAATAAGATAGCTATGACATTTTATGAACAATGAACATAAGCAAGTATACTTACAATCATAATCAGTCCATCCAATGGTTTGATTTTCCATGTCGTATGTAACCAATCTATCTGATAGAACAAGATCTGCATATGGAAAGGATATAAAAGTTCAAATTAAACCCAATAATAATACAGACGTACAAGTTAAACAATGCTGCTCAAATACTCATAGAGTCCATATTTGACTTTTTTACTAGTCAAAGGTGTCTATTTTAGCTTCAAAACTGCCTAGTATTGTTGTGTTGGTTGTAGAAATATGTACCAGTTTTGAGTAATAATCTATGAGAGATATTTGGATCCATAATTATATTTAATAAGTTAATTAGTTTCAAAATTCAATGACAATGTTGGCGGGTCAACCTAACCCAACCTGCCCATTTTGACACCTGACTATATAGTTACCCCTTTTGACCTGTTCTGAATCCCAACTATAAATTTATCGGTTTTGTCACCTACCTCCCAACAAAGTTAGATCTCCTCCACTTTTATCTTGAAGATTACTGTTCTGAAAACCGATACACCATTCATCATCCTGAAGAGAGAAGATAGTACTAATTGTTATCAAAACTCAAGCATTAGATCAGATAATATTATCCTTTAATATAAGTTATACATATACGTACGTCGATTTGGAAGAAATATTGATGAGGAGAAACTTTCAGTGAAAGTGAATTTGCAAAATAAAAAGTGATATCCGGAAAACCATCATCAATGCTGCATCATGCAAGAAATACAAAGAGAAAATACGTCAGTTTCACTAAATTTGACTTGAAATGTTTCCAACGTATATAACAATTTACTTCTGAGTGTGCACTAGAAAACATTATACACTACAAGAAAACAAACCCAACTGATATCAAACACTGTCATAACTATCAAGAGAAAAAAATAATAACAAAATAAAAAAACGCAATTAAAAGAACACGTACTTGCCAGAGTACTTGTAGCATTTAAACATCTTCTCAACAGTATGTGGCTTGTTGTTGGGTTGTGCAGCCATGATCTAGGTCAAAAAGATAGCATCAAGACTTATAAAAGAAAAAAGAGAAACAGATATAAAAAAGCTAAAGAGAAACACAACTGAAAAATGGAAGCAAATGAGGCTTAGCGTATTCTTCGTACCTTTTCCATTAGTTGGTTGTAAATCTGATCAGGAAAATATGCCAAAGTAGTACCACTGTCGACTATAGCTCCTTGCTTCTTCAGAAAGTTAAATATGCTTGATGAGATTTTTACAGCATCACCGTTCACATCAATTGACTTCAACTCAATATTATAATGTGTCCTACAATGCAGATATATCAGAACGTCAGGCATTCATAGATCAATGGTAGATGTGTCAAAGCATCCGCCTCGGGCAGGTTGGGTAAATGGTCAAATGGGGTGGGCAGACACACAAACACTTCTATATAAAATATTTTGAGTTTTTATAACTATTAATGAACAAAAATACTATACTGTTACACTTACTGATCACCTAGCAGTGGTGTTGTTTTTACTTCTGGCTGCACCACTTCTCCGATAGCGAAAATGCCACCTCCTTTATTACCATCCAAGCAATGTGAGAACATTTTTTTCACCTTTTTAGCCGAAGTAAGCTGTGAAAGCATAGAAGTCTGAGACTGCCCAAATCCAATAATACCATCTAGTGCTTGTTCCGATGAACCTAGCTCCCCAGATTGTTTAGCTCCACACCTATCTTAGATCACAAAGTTATCAACATTATACATAAACTTTAGCACTTCATTGCTAGATGTATATTAGAGGTGGAAAAATGGGCGGGATAGATTACTAGTCAAATCGGATTCGGGTCAAAACAAGTAACTTTTGGTACAGCATAATATCCAAATTTAACAACACAATGTAAAAGACAACATAAAAACTCACCCAAACGTTACATTCCCACTCATAGATGTAGTCTGACGGTTTCCAGATACTTGAGCAAGTTTAATATTGTCATTGACAAAGAATCCAGCGGTTGAGCTCCCATCACCATATGCCACTGAATATGCACAGAGCATTCCAGCCTTACACTCATCACTCGGGGCATCGAATGTAGATTTGCAAAACTCATCATCACAAGATACCTTTTTGGCACTTGATGAGTCCTTCGGATCAAACAACGTTAAAGGTACCTGTCGGTAACAAGGTAATTAACCGTTAGGGGTGTTTGGATGTACGTTTGAAAGTGATGATGTCATACTTAATAATCAAAATCAGATAATCATTTCTAATAAATGGGAATTCTAGAACATAGTGTTTGAACGTGCTTCTAAGTGTAATTCTAATAATAAGGTAATCATGTTTTTGCATGCTTTGTAAATGGTGTTTATTTACAGCATTATTAGGTAAAATGAGTAACGATGACATTTTTGTGAAGAAAGGAGAGATGTTTTGAAGTAAAATTCTCCTAGGATTATCATAAACAAAATATGCTTATCCAAATATTAAAAACTGACTATTGAGAGTTGACTTAAAGTTGCAATGATCACTAATTCACTAGTAAATATGTGAAGTACTAAAAGTTTGATACATACTCCAAGGTCACTCTTCGTAGGGCACTTTTCACATTCGATACAGTTCACCCATAAAAGGTCACTCCCTGTATCGACTTGCACATAAAAATCCTTTGGAGGAGACCCGATTTGAATCTTAGTGTAATAGAGACTGCACAAGCAAAACAATATGCTCAGTTCTACTCTAAAATATTCACGCTGTTTATTCCAAAAATAAGATTGGTTTGGACATTCTGTTAAATCTGCTACTCCCCAAACATACAATTTTTATGAAAAAGTCAGCACAAAAGTCAACGTCTACAAAAGTAGGCATTGATACCAGGGACAGATATGTATAGAAGACAAGGTATGCATGTGCATAACCTGAATATGTTTGAAGTGTTTTGTTGGGTAAAGATAAAAAACAAGAAAATAGTCTATAAATCTCCTGTAAGAAAATTTGTTATGATTATCCTTGTTTAAAATCCTGGATCCTAACTAAATTCTATATATAGAAGTATTGTTGTTTTAGTAATGTTTTGTAAAGTTCCGTAACCAAACTAGAAGTGAAGCTAAAAAACAAAAATGTGCATACATTGTAATTGTCCCTAAATTAAATCATCACATTCAATATATAAAATCTAAACATGTAGCTGATCAATTGCAATACTGAATATAATCCATAAACCACATTTACAATTTCAAATTCGGGTAAAAAAACCAACAATTATAATCATATGCATTTATGAAGAATTATATATACTAACGCTGCAGAGGTCGGGCTGCCATCACCACCAAGAGGGAGTTCGGCTGAAGATAAAAATCTCCGATGACGATTTGCATCATGATGTTTGAGTGCATTCAAAGATCTTTTGGTGTCAGCATATTTATGTTTTACCTGAAAAACCACATTGGCTGATGCCAACATACATAACTCAAAAACAACAACAAAAACCAACCCAATTCTGAAATAAACAAGACCTCTTCTATTCACATCCATATCTCTAAATTTAATCCTATGTTTGTGTTTTTTTTTATGTTTTATATATCTGTATATATGTTTTTATATAGATGTATTTAAAGCATGTAAATTTGTTAGAAAGGAGGAAAGGAAGAATGAAAGAAAAGAAACCCACATTGATTTGTAGAAGCAAAAACTAAATAGAGAAAGGGATAACGGATTTAACGGAAATATATGGTTGTGTTGGTTTATACCCCTGTTTCATAATGTCAAAAGCTTTGCTGGCATGTTGGTGGTGGTGGACTTGTGATGGATATCAATGATGTTTTACTTTAAAAAAATTTTATGTTTTTAGGTTGTTTTATATGATCCCTATGCTTTTTCCTTATGATGCATTTAGTCCTTTCAGTTGTTTGTCAATAGGTAATTACATTACTTCGGAAAAAAATAAAGGGAAGAGTTATAGGAAAGAAGCTCAAGATAAATAAAGAAAGCCAAATGTCTACTATATACTTTGTATGACTGTATAAATGAAAATGATATTAGCCAACATTGAGGAATCAATCATTAATTCATGGTTTAGCCTTTATTTTTCTCGTATATGTACTCAATCGATCTCTTTTTTTTAACTTAACAACATGCAATGTTACGTGTAGTTACTTGCACGGAACATTCTACCTTAGTAGTTAATTTTTCCAAATTAACGAGCTCTGTTAGTTGCAATTTCTTCTTACGTGGCTTTCTAGTTTAATGTTAACATTATATTAATTTCAATGAGATATAATATTTTGTGATCATGATCACTACAAAGTTGGCGCCTTTACTAGCAATAGACATGTGAAATTATCCTGTTCCAAGGAACCGTAAATGTCAAGAACATGCTGTCAAAAACATGTGTACATGAATAATCATGTCTAAAAAGAGATGCAAAACTTATTGAGATTAAAGTGGAATAACAGCTACAGAAAGCAATGTTATTTAACAAATATTATACACATATATGTATGTATCGGATCTTGTATCTACTCAGTACTTTAGCTAGATCTAACTTCCTCTATTGCACCAGCTAAATGATCAAATTTAGCCCCTGTCACTTCTTTTACAATCTTATTGCCTTTAATTATCTTGAATGTAGGTACCACCTTTAGTCCTAGCTCTTTTGCCAATGCCTGTCGTATTCACCAAGGTATTAGTTGGAGGTGGCAAAATGAGCGGGCTAGGGGTTCAAATGGTTAAAAGTTTAGAATGTGTCAATACAGGCCAGATTGGGTTGTATTTTATGGTGGCCCAAAAATACTTCTTTTATCAAATTCTGTACACTTTAGGATTAACGATTCAACGAATGTGATGAACAACATTACAGAAACTAAATTTATAACAATAATAGTCTTACCATTTCTAAAGAAGTGATAAGGAGGTTTTAAGCATTTAAATAGACATGTTGGGTACGGGTCAAACCGAATAAAGATTTCTGCTGGTCAAAATTTAGTGGGATCGGATTGTGCTGACCGGCAACACTTTTTTCATATGTTTTTGAATTTATGATTAGTATTGTGTTACCCCTAATAACTGAAACTATATCTATTTCAAAAATCACTTAACGCTTTCAATAAAGAAAGCTAGGATAAATTCTATCTACAACTTTGATATATTTAGATACAAAACATAACCTGATTAGTTTGTTCATTGTTTTTTAAACTCAACTAGTTCTCTTAGTTTAACCCATTTGACTCATTAAAGATAAAAACATAACCCAAACCAACTATAGATAAATGGGTCAAATTGCCACATTTAGTATCTCTATAAGTGTTAAGTTGGGAGTTCAAGTCTCTTTACGGACATTAGTGTATTACTTTCTTGATTGTTTCAAAAGTGTGAGACTTAAAGATGTTTTTTAGGAATGCAAATAAGTTAATAACAAACCCTGTTTTCTTGATTGCAGTCGATCTTCAGGAAGACCACATCAAGATACTTCTCTGACAATTCTTTATATTTTGGAGCAATGACCTTGCAAGGACCACACCTACAAAGTTTAATAAAGAATCAGAACCACCAAAAAAGATACATTTTTGTTTAACTGAAAAAACAAGTGCTGAAATTTATAATAGTATTTATGCATTTTGCTAGCGAAAAAATACATCTTCTGTTCTACATTAGCTCTTGATTTTGAATAGACAAAAGTTATAAATGTTACAACTTTCAAGGATTATGAACCAGATAATCATTGGATAATATACAAAAAACTGCATAATGCTACTTCAATTATGTTAAATACAACAATTATTTTAATATAAAATATCATCTCAACATTGGTTACTAATCAAGTAGTATAACAAGTTTAAACTTAATGATCACTTACCATTGAGTATACATATCAAGAACCACAGTCTTATCACCAGCAGCATTAACAAGTGGCCAAAATGTATCTTGATTAACTTCAGTCACCTGACCCACAACCACTGTGGGACCCGTAGTTTCCAAGCTCGATCTCACCGTCACCGATGAACTCAATCCTGCTTTCATGTTACCATTCTTCTTATTAACCATTATCATCATAGATGAAAACTGATGTATGTCTCCAAAAACAGTACACTGTTTGGTAAAACATGATGGAAGTGAACCATTTGATAATGATGATGTTAATGGAACAGGCCTGCAGACTTGATGAATTTGCAATGCCATTTATGTAGCAAATGTTGTATATAAAATATATGTGGGTGAGAGTGGTGCAAGTATTTGAAAGATTTGGAAGGGAAGTTGTTTGGTTTTTTGGATCTCGATGGATTTTATGCGAATATGTTGGAGGTATGTACTTTGATTTTTTTTGGGTAAGAAATGTGTTTTGTGGCTATAATGCATTGTTAGAAATTACATGTAATGTCATAAAAAGTCCATATGTAACTTACAAAAGGTGTTATATTAGGCATTATAAATACAAAATTATATCACAAAAGCCAGTAAAGAGCTCTTATTTTGTTCAGAATCGGTAATTTTTGGTTGACTTATTTCAAGTTTTGATCGATAATCGGTGAAAAGTCAATTCTCTTCATTTTTAGTGTTAAAAAGCCTGTATATTTACCACAATTGTCGATTTAACCACCTTAAAAAGAACTATAGCTAAAATTATCAAACAATCTTTTTGAAATTTGCAAATTGTGTCTATGTTGATAACGTTAACGGCTTTAGCAACGAATTTTTCTTTTTCAAGTAGCTAAAATGACAATTTTGACAAAGTAAACAAACTTTTCGGCCTTTGCTATACATGCAGGTATAATTTTTCTTTTGTTTACCATGTTAAAGGAGGGTTAACTCAACAAATAAGATTACCTGAGAGGATTTAGCGACTGAAAATTCTATCGAGGTTAAATCAAGAATTTTGACAAGCTATTTAGTCTGTCTGACATTTGCCCAGATTAATGCATCTAATTTTAGAAAAGTTTATAAGGTTATTCAACTCAAATTACCCTCACGAGTCAACTTCCATATTTTGTATTGATGGTGATGAGATTGGGGTTGTGAATGCATACAAGATATGATAGGATAGCAATGAAAGAATGGTGACCCAATAGCATCCTGTAAACAGCCAAAGGCCCATGCCAAAGTATAGACATGCATTCTACTGCTATTTCATTATAAGCGGATAAATCATCATACAAACTTAAACTTTCTTTCGGCAAATTTCATGGTCAAATACGTATGCTTGTAATTCCTTTAGAGACTGTGTTATCCGAAAGGCTTTAAGTTTGCCAAAGACACGTGGAATCAAAACTGTCAGAATAGCAATGATTTCCGAAATATGCATAGTACATACGCAATTCATTGGATGGATGCATACATGTATGTTGAAACATATATAATGAAACATCTGAAACATAGCATACTTCACAATTCGAACAACCAAAGGAGACATGGATATGTTATGCAGTTATATAAATTAGATTAGATTAGAATATAGAACATTCAATGTATATACTAATATAGGTTCTATTTAATAGATGCTTATGCAGAAATTCAAGTTTTAAGGTACAATAAACTCTAAGGCGTGAAATACCAATTTGACATAAAAACATAATAACCATAATGCAATCGTGAAAAATAACTACTCTTTCCTTGTACCTCTTTTCGACTTCCAACAGGACTGCAATACTGAAAAACAACTACTCTTCCTTGTAACTCTTTTCGACTTCCTCCATACTGCGAATCTCTTTGTGGTACTTGCAAACACGGTAGATACACCTGCACCATATTCATATGCAGATGCTCAAATTGAAGAATGCATATCAAAACTATGGGCGTTAGTTGCAGACAATTGATTCAGCAAGCAACCAAAAGTCCAAAACTTTACTTTTACATAGGTATTTTATTCTAAACATTTTTTGTGGTTTGAGTATATGTGGCATCTTCGACCCATTCATAAGCTATCTCAGATAGGTCGAATCAGGAATGCAAGTAAAAACGGGAACGGGTCGAAATGTCAAATGGCTCCAATGGGTTATATGGGTTGAAATCAATCCAAATTCCAAAGTGTGTTTTTAGTGGATACAGTCTCCTAAATTGCTTCATAAAAAATATATATATATTAGATTATTCACAATTATAATACAGCTTTTTAAGTCATATTGAATGCATTAATTATTGATAGAAGTATCTAAGGTTGGATAGAAGTGGTTGTGGTCTACCCACCCAACCTGACAGACTTTAACTGCACTAAAAGGTGCCCATTTTTGACCCGCTACCCTTTCCACCTCTACTTTTGAGAGATGTGCCTTGGGCCAACTTTGTACAATGAGTGTGTATCCAATCTATTTCATGTGTTGATACAATTAAATACATACCAGTAGAGAAGACATGCTGAACAACACAAAATTACATTTCTCTGTGCCTTGAATATCTGCACAAACAATTGCATCATCAATACATGAACCGTATCAACAATCAATAGACACTGGATACTGACATTAATATCAAGGCTTGATTTTTCAGTAATTTCAAAACCAATGTGAAATTAGAGTTGGCGATTAAATATCAAGTGGACCTGGTGAAACACCTACACTAGGATTAAACTTAAATTACATAAAATGGTATGTCCATTCAAATAAGATTAGGCCAATCTTTTTGCTTTTCCATGACACCAAATGTAGAAAATACATAGAAGTTATTCCGCTTCCAACACACCAAGAACTGAAATCTTATAGGTCACATTTTCATGTTCATAAGACCATCCAGAACTAATTATAGTGATAATGTTTTAGCAAACAATATCAAAATAAGTATGGCAGACTGCCTCATGAAGATTACATTATTTCTAATGTAACTATAGAGGTTTCCCAAGATGATTCCCATAACCCAAAGGGCTTGCATTAAAACAAGAAATAATGGGAAATATATTTTTCACCATTCAGAAATGTTTGCCAAATGGTTCTCCTAAGCATAAGCAAGCATAGTTGAAGTAAGCGCACATAGGAAAAAGCCACAACAGTTGCAAATTAACAAGTGTGGATTGAATTAAAGTAGGACATAATATCATATAACAAAATTTTCTCAAAAATATTACTCCTAAGCACTCTATCCTGTCACCAAGATAAACTTTTCAAACAAGATGAATTCTTTTTAAAGAGATGCTGGTGATGCTCAAGCAGCCTACAAGAATTGGAGATTCTACCAAAGATATTTTTTAATAGACTTGTAAAACATTATACATTAGCAAAGCTAGAAAATCTACGAAGGGAGAGAAAATTTTACAAATTTGTTAGGACTTCTATTTTGGTGGTCCGGGAATTCTTGAACTAATGTTTCTACAAAAATCTAAACCACCTTTATTAACTACAGAAACTGGAAGGAACCCAACTGTTATCCTTACCGATTGTGCAGTTAGTAACTTTAAAAGAGAGGTGATTGCTGCATATAGCTTTAAACAAAAAACTATGTGTAGAATGACAAACCACAAGCTATTACCCTGCAACTTCCAAGATAAAGTAACTTCTTGATACTTAGCTCTAAAGACTAATTATTACAACGTACAAACTAGTAATAACATACCATTTAATTGCCTAAATAAGAACGGAGTCAAAGTGCAAATGGAACCAAACATAATGAAAGTGATATGGACAACCACAAAGAAACCAACCGTTCACCACATTAATCTCTCGTAAGAGATCCCAAAACCAGGAAGCAAGAGGATCCTAATTCCTATACTCTTTACAACACTCTTAATCAAACAGACACAGCGCAAACCGCAAATGCATAGTATAATATTGAATTATTACTGAATAGTGTAAATCACAAACAAAGGAAGGTTCTCTAGTCTACATATTTATCCAATATTATTGAGTACATTAGATCACAAATAGATAAAAATTCTATCTAAAGTAAAACGCTTAAATTATATACCAAATCCCTATCAAATAATCAAATAGGTTATAGGTCACAGATATACATACAGTAAATAATTGTAGACTCCGTATTACTTCAAAAACTAAAATTACCGATTTCTCAAATCGATCTCTCTCAGCAGCAGTACAGGTTTCACCAGAACACATCAATCTATGCTCATTCTTCCAATAAATATCTAAAAACATCATAAAAACACCACAAATTACTATAATCAATTACGATAATAAACTAAATGTAACGGAAACGAAGATAAACTAAATAAAAAAAAAATTAAAACCTAGAAGCTGAAAACCAGCAAACGGAATGATGAACAATGAAGGCTGTAAGATGAGTGAAATTAGTGAAACGAGACTATTTTTCAAGGCCTTTGGTGCAGGTAAAGTTAGTAAGAAAGCTACGATTGCTTCGGCTGCAACAACATAGGTCAAAATCATCCATTGTAACGCCATTGATAAACACTGATTACTAGATCGATCGATTTATTGACTGATTGTTGAATGTTGTTGATTAGGGTTTGTAGAGCTGAGTTTACTTGTGTAGCAAGGTGGACGAAGATACTTGGCTCGTGAGAAACGTAACACCTGCCAAAATTGAAACAGACAAATAATGGAGTAGAAAATATCTATCTATGCATTTAGAGTAGGTGGATCAAAAAATTATTCATCTATACCTAAAAATCTTGCGAAGTATATATCAATCAATATATGCATGATAAAAAAAAAAAAAAAAAAAAAAAAAAAAAAAAAAAAAAACAGGGAAACGAGACCGTCAATAAGTAGCTTTAACACTTAAAGTTGACTGTTCCGAGCCGGGGGACTCTATACAAACTTTTAGTGTAATTTAATACGACAAATAAAATGATAAAATAAAAAAATATAACTATAATCTATTTCAATTAAATATTTGTATTAATTAACGGTGAACGACTTAATTATTGACTTTTACCATGTTTTACTTCCCTTAAAATAAAAATCTTAACAATAATATATATATATATATATATATATATATATATATATATATATATATATATATATATATATATTGGGATGATCCAGAGGGAAGTATTTTTTTTTTGGAAGGGGAAAGTAGTTATTATTCATCAAAATGCATATTACCTTCGTTCATACAAATCTCACAAAAAACGAAGTGAAATTTAGAAAATGTTAATCAGAATTGATGCTATGAATATTAAGTTTCCTTGATAAATTATTTCTGCAGGTTATAACACCGATTAATGAATATTATATCTGAAATCGTTAATATTCATCGCGGTGAATATTAATAGACATTCATGGTGATGAATATTAAAATTAAAAATATTTTGTGATAATGTGATGTTTTAATATTCATCGTAATGAATGTTAACATTTTATTAAATAAATATTCATCAACTAATAATATGACTTAAAACTGAAATTCATCCGTTAATATATTCATTATAGCATCAATTTTGATTACTATTTATTGGTAAAAATAATTTTTTGTTAACGTTTTAATTGGTAATTGTAAGATGTTTCATGACGAATAATAATCACTTCCCCCTTCCTCCAAAAAAAACACTTCCCTCTTGATCACTCCTATATATATATATATATATATATATATATATATATATATATATATATATATATATATATATATATTAGGTGGAAGACCCGTGCAATGCACGGTAATTTATTAGAATTATTTTAGATATTACATGATTAAATGATAATTGTAGTACATATTTTATAAAATAATATTAATTAAATAATTTGTAGGACTTTATTTTCGTATGTGACTCCTCTTTCCATATTATTATAATATATGTAGCATTTATAGTTATTATTTATTAATTATTATAAAATAATAAAATAATAATATAATATTAATTAAATAACTTGTTAACTGAAGTTAAGAGATTGACACGTGGCATTCATGCTTACGTGGCAAATTCTGGAGTTTTTTTTATACTCCTTTAGTGTGTGTGTGTGTGTATATATATATATATATATATATATATATATATATATATATATTTGTAAAATAGTGACTATTACGAGTCGAGTCACAAGTTATAAATTGAAATTCCGAATCACGAGTTAACAACTAAGGATAAATATACTGTTGATGATAAATAATTGCATGATTATCTTATTTCTGTTAATGATAATACATTTATTTTTATGCGACTAAACAAAATTGTATTTTAACTTTTGGTGTACGGATAAAAAAATAATATTATCAGCATATTTTATCATCATACCGATTTATTATATTACAAGTATCTTTGCATTAATAACTCACATAATTTTAGTTCTTGCAGGACTTGAACCAATTAATGGATTACTTGGGTGTTGCTAGAACACAAATGCTCATGTGGTTTGATATATTGTTTTCTTCATAGTCATATATTCATATTCTTATATCCACACAAATATCACGTGCATGCACATATATATTTTCTAGTGTATATACTGTAAGAGAAGAATAAATGTCTACATCTTACCTTCCTATCTCACTTAAGCCGAAATTCGGTATTATTATTGTTGTTAGTGCTGAACTGCTGATGTAGTACCATAAATTATTAATTTTAAGCATCAACTCATCCTTTAACATTCATAGTCCTTAAGAAACTTTGGCATCGTTTACCTTATTTTTCATACAACAAGCCATGGTTAAATATTAAAAGTTAAGGATGGTAGAAATGAAATTCTTCAGAAGAATTTGTGTTTGTTGTACACAACTGCACAAATGATATCCTGAACAAATTTTACAACAAACCAGAAAGAAAGTGTCATTCTTTCTAACAATTAACTTCATAAACTCAAACTTAAAGTTCATAGAAGTCACACCTTTAAACTAGGTAAGTTTGACAGAAAATGATCAATCGAGTTGATACTGGAAGAAAAGTAGGTAGCATGTTCAATTAACTCGGCTGTTTTCTCGATTAACCTGTGAAAAGGATATACACAGTTTCTTCTTCGACAAGCGAATGTCATGTATAAGTACATCTAGGTTCCATGCAGAGACCGTTTCCGAGAGGAAAGATCAATTGCTATCTGAGAATTGGATTCCACAATAGCAAGAGTTAATGGTATAATGAAATAATTTTGGTGGTGTATAAATGTACAATGCTATAATCTTCAATGACACCTTACATACCATCTATAGTAACCTTACTCCTAATATATACACAATCTGGACTAGTTCAATCCTAACCAATGGGAATTGTGATACTCAAGCATGTAACAGCAGCAATTAAGAATTTGAGCATCTGTATGCACCAAAATTCAGGAACCAAAAAACAGACTTTATCCCCAATCCACAAACGGTAGAGGTGGATATCCTCCTTCTGGTGGAGGTCTTAGCGATGGAGGTAAATTTCCGACCATGACACCCATCCTATCTACCACCATGTCACCTGCAAATGCAACATCGTATTGAACAATTAAAAAAACGCAGCTACTAAAAAAATTTCAGTGCTGCATGTTCAGTTGTTTAGACTCTAGAAGCCATTGGATATACTTCATATCTTGTTATGGCAAGATGGGCAGATCGGGCGGGTTGGATAACGGGTCAAACAGTGTTACATTGAAACGCATCATTTTAGTACAGGTCAAAACACTTTTTTATCCATCTTTTTTTCTTCATATAAATATTGTTGAGGTGTTAATCATGAAAACAATATTATTACAATAATAAGCTAAATATTTGAATAAAACTGTTTAAAATGTTGTATGTATTAATGTGTTAAATTATGACTTTAGATGGCTTTCAACCTATTTGAGTTGATCATGTTAGCTAAATTTTTTATTTGACCCGAGAGTAAAAATGTTCCAAATCAACCCACTAAATCAACCCATTAGCAATCTTATAGATTGCTAATGGCCAATCCTTGCCATATTAGATTGGTTACTTTGTTAAGACATACTATAATGGGATTCTTGCCTCACCATTGTGAAGCGTATAACATACGTATATATGTTTCTCTTCATGTGAGTATATATGTATTTGAATAGGAACAAAAGCTTGCATCCTAAATTGTAAATAATCCAAACCAACAGCTATCAGAGATAGCAAAACTTACCTGACAATGAGGATCTCTCAATGGGTTGACTTCCCGAGAAATTTGGCAATTGAGTTTCCATGTTGTTTGTATCTAAACAAAAAATTGGATTTAAATACCAGTTGATAGAACAAGAAGTGAAACAAAACAAAGCATCACTAGATGTTTATAAGACATGAACAAAAGAACATTAAGTTTACCTGTAAAGCCCTGCATATTCCTGTTTTGATTGGGATGAATATATTTACAACTATCACCATAAGGGCATGAACCCTGCAAAACAGCAACTCGAAATTTATCATGATAACAAATGAAAATAAACTTAATACAACATAGTGTATATGAATATATGATACTCTGACTCTAAATAATGTTGGGTAACCTCTTTTTACATGATTTATGAGCTTTTGGATGTGCATTTCAAAATAATTATAACAATATTCAAAATCAAAACCAAATGACTAATACTATCAGGTGGTTAAAGTTAATGATTATTAATGTTACTTTTCTGTTAATAAAGCTCCATACATCATCTCCAAATGTGATTAAAGAACCAAAACAGAACGCAAGTCGAATACTTTGAAATTAAACAATCATTATTCCTAAAATAAACTCAACACACTGATATCAAAATTAATTAAAAAAGTAGTTGTGAATGGAAGGGTTACCGTACGGATGAAACGATTGCAAACACTAGTAGTAGTTGATGATGAGTGTAAAGGTATCTGATTAGGATCTGCAAATAATAATAATAAATATATAAATAATATGAAATTTCATAAGTTAGGGTTTTTTGAGTAAATAAAAAGGGGAACGTGCCTGGTGGTATGGAAGCGTACCAAAGAGCTTTGGCTTTATGGTGTTGAAGACCTTGAAGATGACGTTTACGGTGAAAAGGGGTGTCTTGAAACTGCTTAACGCAGTAATCACAATAGTATTTTCCCAGCGGCATTTTCTCTTTCAGATTTTGAAAATAAACAAATTTGCCACACTTATGTGCCGTTAAGTGGGTACAGGAAAGTCCGAAACGTAGTACTTAGGTTGTCATTTTGCAAGGGGTTAATATACAAATAAGTTAATAAAAATATTCAATTAAATTACTGAACTATTAATTTGTTCGATTGAATTAATAAACTTAATAAAACATGATATGTAAGTTAGTTAACTTATAAATATTAACACTAAGATCATTTTACTTAACTTTTGAATTCATGTAAGCTACTTAACTTAAAAATATTACAATGTAAAAAGTCTAATTTTGATATGAAAATAGTTTAGTAATCCAATTGAACAAACTAATAGTACAGTAACCTAATTGAACATTTGGACAAAGTATAATAACATATTTGTATATTAATCCTTTTGCAATCGACGGATCTTTTGATCTAATCAATCTAATTTTCTTTCTTCGTCAAAAAAACTAATAATAAATAAAAAATAAAAAATAATAAATAACTAGTAAGGTACAAGCACCATGCGGTGGTACTTTATGGTGAATACTCTTTCGCCACGTTTATAAGAGTAGTTAAAATTGTTCAAGTTACGACAATGTTGGCAATGTTAAGAACGAAACTTCGAGTTACAATGTTATCGTTCCGGTGGTGAGTAGTTTGGTTCTTATTGAAAATTGAGTTACAATGTTATCGTTTTGGTTGTGAATGGTTTGGTTCTTATTGAAAATACCAGGTGAGTATTCGAAATGAATGTATTGTTGACGTTGATATGAGTTTTATTTTTGATATTTTATTTTATGGAAACTAGCTTATAACTCGCGGTTTCGCGAGATTATTTTGTGGGGACTATACATGTTTTAGATGTGTTATTGATGAAAATTAATTAAGTGATTGATCGTTTGATCTTGCCATTTTGATTGTCTTTTATAGGCTACTTTTTTGTAAGTTCTTTTTAGTGTATGATCTTTTGATTGTGTTTCGATTTTAGATTTGTATTTAGAAAATATGAACGTGTATCTCGGTGGTTAGGAAAGTTCGTACCATGAATTAAAGTGTAAATATAGCTTTCCTTGTTTTATGAAGTATTTTGCATAAAAAGAATAGTGTCGCGTGTGTTTTTCTATGATGTATATATGTTGTATTGGTTCTGGATTTATATGAGAAAAATATTGTGCTATAGTATGTGATAGAGCTAATTGGTGCAACAAAATGCAATTTCTATTGTAAGTATGAACTTTTTGTTTTTTAAATGTTCACCTTTATACTTTGTAACCATCTACTCACTAATTTTCTCTCCAATTTGTATCCAAATGCTTAAATTTGGGTTTTTCTGATACACGATAAGATGTAATTAATGAAGTCAAATTTTTCTTAAAGATTAGCATTTAAACGATCAAATAACCTGTCAAAAAGAAAAGTGGGAATACGCAAATGGATATACAAATAACAATAATAAATTAGTCGGATCACATTATAGAACCAATACAATAAGATGAAGAAAAGTATGAGAAATTGAATGACTAAAACATTTTGACATGACGCATTTCTATTAAATTATGTGTTTTCCAAAATCATTATGAAATTGTGTGTTGTTTTATTGAATTGCCGATTTTATTGTGTGATTTAGTCTAGGATTATATTTGGAAATTAAATATATATTAGGTGGGTTTGAATCATAGATAATTAGGAGTAATTAGGGTAATTTTGTAACTTAACAAAGACTAATGATAGTTATTGCATGGACAATTAAGGAAGATTAGATCAATGGTTATAGTTTAGGGAAATTAATGTAATGAAGGGGTAGAATTAATTTAGGGAGAATTAATTTTAGATTGTCTACATAATTTAGATTTTCTTATAATAGTAAAAAGAGATGATATTATTATCTGATTGATAAGATATGAATAATGTTGGTTGACAATTAAGGTATGTATATGCTAATTGATCAATTTCTATGAATATGGTTTGACTTTTGGGTTATAATAATATAAATTATATAAATGTTATTTAGTTTAGTAAAGGGTAAATTAATATTTTCGCATCTTTAAATATGTAGGGTAATGAAGAAAATGTCTAAACTCTTTATATGGGAGTATAAATAAATACTTATTTCAAATACTTATTTATACTAAAATAAGCTATTTCAAAGACTCTTACGCTGAAAAATATTTCATGTCATCAAAAGTTGTTTACACGTTCGATTCGATCTCCCTCGTTTGAAATTAAAACAAAAAAACTTGGGTGTATTTAGTTCTGAATTTTTTTTCTTTTCACAATTTTCTATCTCTATTTTTTTTTTAAATGAAAAGAGATTTCATTTCTCTAAAAAAAGTTTTGAAAATTTAGAAAATGTATTCAAATATTACTAAGCTTAAAAGAGTATTACGTTACATTTTGAAAAACTATCTAACCTTAAAAGGTTTTGAAATTTTTTAGAAAAGTTGGGCGTGTCATAAAGAAAAAAAATGAAAAAATTCTCTATTTTTCTAGAATTTTTTTAGGAAAACTGAAAATTGAAAAGTTGGAGTTTTCTGAAAAAGTTTTATAATAAAATAGAATATACAATTTAAGGCATTTTACCTTTTATATTTTAAAGAATGAAAACTTTAACATTTACATTTGAACGCATTCTTTAAATTTTATATAGTTTTCAACAGACTAAAACCTTTAAAAAAATAAAAATGAAAAATAAAAATATTTCTTTGTAACTAAACATGTCCTTGTTTTTCATCTTTGAAAAAGTGAATTTTTTATTTTCTTGACAAAATTTTCTAAAAACATCTATTTTAAATGTGTTATCTAATTTTCCATCATTTTATTTTATTTTTACGGAAAATCTCCATTTTTTTCTCGTTGGACCAAACTATAAACACAATAGGTTAATTACATATTTCCCCTACTTAAACCATATAAATATCATATATATCCAATAAAACTAAAAAATTACATATATACCCAAATCACTAATTTTATTTACAATAACAAAATTTAAAATCAACAAAACTATTTATATATCCATAAATGACAATTATATCCTTATTTTCTCTATCTCTCTCCCTCTATCTTAATACCCTCTGCACCAAACAAATTAAAAACCATCGTAGGATTACTTCACGAGTTCGTTTGCATATTTATTTAGTACATTAATAAATTAATATTAATGTTACATAGAAACAATCAAAGGCTAATTACAAAATATTCACTACTATTACACATCTAATGAGATATACAACTATGATGTTAAGAACAATTCAGTTAATTGTTTTCAAAACTATCGGGGCAATATCAACAGGTCAATCAGTTTGTACCTAAAATATTCGAACAACAACAAAAATGAATATATTTGTTATTTCATGGAACTCGTTTTATAGTTTTGTGATTTTAATAAATTTAGTTGATTTTAGATTTGTTTGTTGTAGAGATTTTAGAGTTTTAAAAAAGAGGGTCAGGGATATATAGGAATATAAAGGTATAATAGTCATTAACAAAGTTTTTTAGAGTTTATTAATGATTTAAAGTTTATTATTATAAATACAATTAATGATTTGGGTATACATGATATTATAAATACAATTAATGATTTGGGTATACATAATAATAAATACAATTATTATTATATGTAAATTTTTAGTTTTGTTGGGTATACATGATATTTGTGTGTTTTATTATTGCATTTTTTAAACTAAAACTATAAACAAAACTCTGTATTATTTCGGACTAAACCTCCGCGATGTTGTTTGTTTAGGTGAAACCCCACATCTCAAAATTGATGCCTTTGGAATACAAGTGATCGCATCATTCATTTTAGCAACCCATTCATCTCAACACCTGCACAAGTAAGTATATGTATAATTTCTTGTGTTAATTTCTATTTAGGGTTTGTATTACTTTAATTTCTTCATATTTAACTTCCGCTTTCTCATATTCTTAGTATATGATTCCACCATTAAATTTCTTTAGTGATTTAATGGTTGTCGTAATTGTTTACCCTGCAGTTGAAGTTGGTCCCAAGTCAAAATAATCCTGACCCGGATTAAGAAATGGGTCGGATCACAGTTGCATTGATTGTTAGCTCATGGACCATACCCATATCCATTCTTGTCAATCACATTGTTCCTGAACCATACATGGTACCTAAATTTACTAAATAAACACCCTTTTAGTTGATGTTGGTTTGCTAAAGTTGAAATGTTGGGTGTAGGATGAAATATTTCATGTTCCTCAGGCTCAACAGTATTGTTTAGGAAATGTTAGAAGTTGGGATCCTATGATAACTACTCCACCTGGACTGTAAGTTTCTCCATGGCCTTTTTTTTCAATTCACTTTTGCTTGATTTTTGTCCGTATGTTAGGGTGTTTGGGATTGCCTGTTTAAGTGTTTATCTGCTTAATGGTTATTCTTACAGCAGATAAGTAATTTCAAACACGCATTTGAATACCGCTTATCTGCTTATTAAGTAGGAATGAATACTTAAAAATTGAGCAGGTTGTTACCTACTTATTTTTTAAGTAAATAAGCACTTGAGGATGAACAATCCCAAACACCATAGTTTGTGGGGAAGATGGGTCTACAGTTTGAAGTAACTGATGTATGTGTTTTGGTTTTACTGACATAGATGTGGCAGTTGTGACAAAGTTGCCTAAAAACGGGTTTATATGGGTTATATATGATCTCTAACGGTCAAAAGTTACCAAAGTGTACAACTGCTTGCAACCTTTCAAATCGCTTAAAAGAAAAGGACATATAAGTCTTAGCGAGTCAACTTCCAAGATAAGCTCATCCAAACACCCCCTAAGGACAATAGTTTGTAATCATCTTTCATCTGTAAGTTATTTTTATAACTTAAAAAATGGACAAAAACTGATAAAAGTCTTAGCGAATCAACTCTACCCTACCCGTTTGACCTTTTACCAAACCCGTCTGACGGTCCAAACTGTCCATTATTTGCCACCTCCACTAGGATAAGTGATTGATTCATAGCTGAGATTTGTGGCCATTAAAACTATTTTTGCATTTGTTGGGTCATTCTGTAGCTGTTATTAAAAATTCATCTGTAAACAGTCATTGCTCATTCCCGTTGTTGACAGAACTTTATGTACAATGTTTTGCAGGTACTTCTTTTCACTTGCATATGTAGCATCTTTGTTTCCCGGCATGCTATTTATACAACCAGCCTCATATTTTATAAATGCCTGCGAGACAGCAGTTCTTCGCTCCAGCAATGGTTTCTTGGCTGTAATTTGCAGCATCTTGGTTTATGATATAATTAAATCTTTGAAGCCGTCACTCGATGACAGAAAAGCAACTCTGTATGCAGTTGTTCTGGCCCTATACCCCCTTCACTGGTTCTTCACTTTTCTTTACTATACCGATGTTGCATCACTTACAGTAGTTCTTGCTATGTATCTTATGTGTCTCAAGAAGAACTACCTGTCCAGTGCGTTGGTAATAATTGGCTTTATGTTTTCACTTATTTTGTTTGTTATTATCATTCATATTTGCCCGAAGTAATTATTCCTTAACTTGTATCAGAGGTTGTACTTAGAGGGTCATGCAAGTTTATTCGAAACCCATATTGTTTCATCAATCAATCTTTTAAATATATACTTAATTTACTATAAAAAAAAAATTCAATTACTCCTTTAAATAATTAGAATTTTCCAAACACTCACATCGTTACTAATGGTGTGGGGAGTGACCCATAATACATTCAATTGTATTGTGCAATCACTGGGGGAAATTTCAACCCATTTATGTGAAAATGGGTCAATTTGGGTCATATTTTATTGACAATGGGGCAGACATCTAATATTTAAAAATGTAGCTAATAAATAAACAGTTTTCAAGTCGCCCAAAGGATACTTAAGTATTTACAACATCCTAAAATAAGGGCACTACCTTATGTGGACATCATCTATTTTACTTGTATTTTTCTGTTAATCATTTGACACGTTATTAATATCATGATGACTGTGTCTCCTTGCAGTAACTAATTTCAAACAATTTTGATGCAGCTTGGAGGTGTTGCTGTACTTGTACGACAAACAAATATTATTTGGATGCTATTTGTTGCATGTACTGGTGTTTTTGATGTTATTCAAGCTAAACAAAAATGCGAAGAGAGTTTTTTATCAGAGCCTAAAGATGACTACTTGGCTTCCAGTAGAGGTGTTAATGTCAGCGCCAACCTGAAAAAGAGAAGATCGGCCAATGCAATTGCAATGGCTTCTCATTCTGTTCATGGAGCAGGTCTCTCCTCCCGTTTTGACCGTTCATCAGGTTTGCTTCATCTTATGACTTTAGAAGTTCACAAGTACATTTGTGGTATGCTTAGTAAAAACCAGATATGTAGAGGTGGCTATATTGACCGGTAGGTCTAATCGGGGTATGTGTTATCTCTAAAGGGTAAAATAAACCATTAACTTATATGGAAACAAGTTGAACAGGTTGAAACTGGTCCAAAGTGTATTTATTATGTGTAAGACCTCCTAACTCATATAACTTAAAGTTATATTAGTATGATATAATATACATTTTTGTGTGGGGAAAATCTATATGGAAGCATGTTTTTCTAGGAAGTGGGAAAACACCTTCGTTACCTATAAAATTCATCAATGAACATGACACAAACTTATCACCTAGTGAATATTGATTAGAAAGTTATATCCAGTAAAGATATTCATTGATGAATATATATAGGCTATACATTTTGTTTCCCTCAAAAAATTTACTTCCATAAATCTTAGGTTTTATGTTATTTCGCTAGCTATTGATATCAAACTTTTTGTTATGTAATATATAAGGTCTGTTTAGTGAGATTTGGGGCATCTTATTAGCATCATGGCATATGAAGTGGGAGCTTCTTGTCTCTTTCAGCCCATTCTTTGCATTGCTGATGGCTTTTGCTGCATTTGTTGTTTGGAATGGCAGTATAGTTCTTGGTAACTTTCTGCTTCTACTTTGGGTGTTCACTTTTCTTTTTGGACTTGAAAAAAGAAAATCCGAACCAAACTGAATGATTACCCCGTTTTCAGTTTGTTTTCAAATACTAACTTTCTAGTTGGTTTTCAGTTTGAATTTTAAATGGGTGTATTTTCCAATCATACTGCTCAAAATAAAAAACTAAATTATATATGTGTGCATGTGTGCATGTGTGTGAATTGTGGAATATACTATGATGAAAAGGGAAAATTACATAAAAAGGTTCCAACTTGATATTAAACTCTACAAGTACAAATGTTGGGTACCCCAAATGAGCAATTTGATAAAGTTGGGTACCTTTTTATGCCATTTGACCTTATGAAAATAGTTATATACTTTATTAAAACGTAATTTAAACCAAAAGTCAAACAGAAAACTGACTAAATTAAAATTTTGGTTTATTCCAATCAAATACGGAAGTCGAATTAGCAACTGACAAACCCAGGAACCAAACCAATGTGTTTAACCTTGTATATGTGTTTACAGGTGCTAAAGAAGCTCACTCAGTTTCTCCACATTTCGCTCAGTTATTGTACTACAGTTTAGTCTCATGTTGTTTTATGGCTCCTGTGCACTATAGTACAAATCAAGCTGCAAATTTGGCTACGTCGTTCTGGAAGAATCGCCCCCTTAGTTTTTTATTATCCTTTCTTGCTACCATAGTTAGCTTTCTCTCAGTGCACTACTTCAGGTTTGGTCTCTAACGTTCTTGATTATATGTGCCCTTAACAGAAATACATTAGTGGGACTTGGTATACTGAAGAATCTCAAGTTGCATTTTCATTTAATCTCCTTGTGTTATGAGGTGTTTGGATTTGCATTCTGAAAGTGATTATAAAGTTTTGCATATTCACGTCAAGTTGCAAGAATTATTTTCCTCACCCCGTTTTATTAGTCAATGTTACATATTCACTTCCAAATCACACATCCAAACGTCCTTATAAATGCCTGTATCCAGATTTACATTTCTTAGTTTTCGATCTTAATATTCCACTTCATTTAACTACAACATTGATTCGAATACCATGCATATCAAATTGTAGTTTACTAACATAAGCTCTGCCTTTTTTACTCATCCTTTATTCTTCTACCATGTCAGCATCGCTCACCCCTATCTACTAGCTGATAATCGTCATTATCCCTTTTATCTATGGAGGAAGATTATAAATGCTCATTGGTCAACAAGATATCTACTGGTTCCACTATATGTTTACTCATGGACTTCTATCCTTAGTATGCTAGGTAAGTATGCCACTTAAAGTACTTCTTTACTTTCTCATAAAGGTGATAGTGTCAACCCATTTATCTTAATAGTTGGTTGATTTGGGTTATGTTTTATCACTAATGGGCTAAATAGGCAAAATTAACAAGAGTTAGATTACGTAACAGTGTTTGTAGAGGTGGTAAAGTCGGTGAAGGGGTTGGGTAACATGTCAAACCAGCTAATCTTTTGTACTTGCAGAGTTGTAGATGTGCCTTTGCTCAGTTTGAGCTCACTTGAAACTCTTTTTGTCCCAAAACTAGTATTGTGTAAAACTTGATGTGTCAAATATGGTTACTAAAATAACATTATTAAATTTTTTTGAATAAAATGTTTTATGCTTTTAAAGTACAC